>VZTB01013941.1:46716-140808 GCA_013397245.1 Thryothorus ludovicianus | reverse complement strand
TCCTGGTGCCATTCCCTGACTCCGCTTCTGGTGCCATTCCCTGACTGCATTCCTGGTGCCATTCCCTGACTCCGCTTCTGGTGCCATTCCCTGACTCCGCTTCTGGTGCAGGGAGGTGTTGGGATGTGCACACTCTCGGCATGGAGCCGTGTTCAGCCACCCAGGCAGAGACAGGGAAATGATCAGGTTTAAATCACTCTGTGAAATTCCAGTTTCTCGGCTGGGCAGCTGCCAGCCCCACGCAAACAAGGAGCTCCTGGCACGTGTGCTGTGGCTCTAATGCCTTGCAGGGGGCTTCGTTACACTGCTCGATGCACCATAATCTACATTTTCTACCTAATTTATGTCTGTCCTCCCTAATTTCCCTTTGAAAAACAGTGGCCTGTGAATCTGCCTGAATTCCAAAGGGGTGGGGGGGCCAGAAAAGGAGAGAAGCCATTGAAGCTGCTGGTTGGTGCTGAAGGAATGCTCCACCAAATCAAGTTAAAATAGATAAGACGTAATCCAATTTCATTTCACAAGTAAATCCTATTAGCATTTTCCATTACATTTTGTAAAGCAAATACTGATTTATAGATTATAATATTGAACCCCGCTTTGAATGAACCGGTGTCTGGATTTAATGTGTCATCTGCAAGCTGGTCTGAGACTCTCCATGTGCTACTGTCACTTCACTCATTCTCTCCTGCTCTATTGCTGTCATGCTTGAAAAATATTAAAGACAACTGCTAAACCCTAGAATTTCCAGTAGAGCTGAGGCCACGGTGAGAGGATGAGGAATGGGGTGTGTGCCTCAGGAAACTGGCATTTATTTGCATTTATTTCAGAGTGTCAGCTGTCTAAATAAACTGAAAAAGTGGATGTAAAGTGGAGTGGCATTGCAGAATTCCCCTTTCTTAGGATAACGCACATAAAGGGGCAGTTTGCCTGTAATTGTACCTTGGACAGCTCCGTTAGAGCTGGAGCTTTCCGGCTTGACCGAATCAAGATCCGGTGGCTTTGGGGAGGGAGAAGACATTTTTAACTCATTCCTGGGTGGTTTTGCCCACTTTTCTGGCTACTGTTCCCGTTTCTCTGGGCGGCTGCAGGGCTCTCCTCTCAGGCTGAGGTGTCACTGAGCCAGGGCTGGTGCCCGGGGAGCAGAGTTCTGCAGACCCCCTGTGCCCACCTGCAGGCAGCTTTGAGCTCCAGGTGTGTGCCCCAGCCCAGCTGGAGCTGCTGGGCTCCACAATCCATTCCCGAGGAACCTGCTGGCCAAGGCTGGCCCCCATCACCCCCGGGTGCCCTCACACCTCTGCTCACCTGAGCAGCATTCCCAGGGGCACCGGGGCTGAAGGGGCTGGTGCCATTCCCTGGCTCCTCCTGCATAAAGCTTCACCCAGGCCGTGGCAGCTGCCCAAGGCTTTCACTGCAGCCCTGCATTTGTTTAACTCAGCCTTTTAATGAGTCTTTGAAGCTCACCAGGCTGATTCTGTTTGGTTTATCCAAGTATCCCCTGCGTTATTCTTCCCTTTAACCTGGAGTACAAAACAAAGGATTGGGGTGAATTGGTGAAATCCTGTGCTTGCAATTCTTCTGTCCCAAGCCTGGCAGAGCCCAAGACTTTGGAAATGCCCTCAGCAAAAAGGTGACTCCTGTGCAGGGCTCAGGGCTGGATTCCACGATCCTCAAGGATCCCCTCCAGCTCAGCTCAGCAGACTCTGTGATTTAACCCTTTGCTTTTCATGCATGTGTTTTGTGTTCTCCAGCAAATCCTCTCAATTTGGGGCTTGGGGGCTTGTTTCCCAATTTTATCAAGCGTTCCTGTGGCTCTGGCCCCTGGGTCTGTGTGCTCGGAGCAGGGTTAGGGCCCTGGATGGCCATCCCAGCCCCTGCAGGAGTTCTCAGCCCGGTGGGTTTGGGGAGTGTGTTCCCAGGGCAGATCCTGTCCCCTTCCCGCTGGGATGCTTTGAGAAGGAATTTCTGGCAGTGGGGTTTTTCTGACGCGGGAATGTGTGAGCTCCTTGTCAGGAATTTTAAGTGGGGTGTTTGTTTTCGCTTGGCCAGGCCGAGTTGTGCAGAACAGCTCCCCTCATTAGCATTTCTCCCCTCATTAGCATTTCTCCCCTCATTAGCATTTCTTCGAAGGCTCCTCGCTGTTGCTATGGTGCTTTGCATAACATTATGGATAATACTCGGATTTTACTTTGAAATCAGACATCCTGTACGAGCCACGCCGGCCTAATTATATCTGTAACCTTAAATCTCCTGGGGAAAAACACTCCCGGACTCCAGGGCTTGCTGGGGCTGCCAGGCCCGGACCTGTCACCGTGACTCTGTTTTCCCAGGAAGTGTGAACCATTCCTGACCCAGGAGCAGCCTTTCCTTGGCAAGGTTTTGAGTCTGGATTCAAGAAGGAAAATTGCCTCAGTTAAATTATTAAATATGAAGACAAAGCCCACATATTTTCTGGAGGTCTCAGTCCTCCTCTGCTTTGGCACCAAGTATAAAATTGCTCAGAGCAATTTAATTTTAATTTCCACTTTCCTCTAATAAAAGAGAGGGGAGGAGGGGGCATCTCTTGAAGCAGAAATCAATAACTCTGATTTTCTCTGGTTTTAATAGCTACTGATTTGCAGCTCCATCTTTATATCCCTGACTCAGTTTAGGATTTGGGGTTAAGCTCAACATTGGCTTTAGGAGCCAAGCTTCACTGCAACAGCAGCCAGAGATTTCCAGTTACAGTGCATTTTAAAAACTTTTCAGCCAAATGCAGATGGCCAAAGCTTTACAGACAGATTTAGCCAAACACTAAAAGCTCATGTACACCTTCTCCTAACAATGCTTTCTTGTACTGGTCTAGGACAATGGGTAATAGTTCATTATTAAGCATACATATTTCTACTGTCTTGTTTAACATATTTTCTAGGCCTCACTAGCACATAGCATTATTATTCCCTGACCACTGTCATTTCCTGCACTGCTCTGTGTCTGTGGGCTCAGTGTGTGGGGACACCAAGTGCCCCCTGGGCTGAAGGAGCTGAGGGGACAGCACAGCCCTGCTGGGGATCTGGGTCATGGTTTCAACCAAGGACAGCAGAGCTGGGCTTGGCTGCAGCCACCAGTCGAGGGCTGCCAGCAAAATATTTCGGGTGAAGCCAGTGTAAATAACAGCTTTGGGTTGTTGTCTTTTTTACATAAGATAAAGGTCTTTGGAGAATTCCTGCAGTCCTATGAATTGGAGGTTTTGTTCATGCACAATGTCACCAGTTGGATTTTTTTTTTTTTTGCTTTTTGGGTTTTACGTTGTTATTTTTGGTCACCATTAGGACTGAATTGTTGTTTAGCTAATTTGGAAGCTGGTCTCATCGCTGAGAGCCTATCTGAGCTATGTGATGTCCTATCTCATAGCAACACAATGAAAAACAGCTCACACCAATTCGATAAGGACTGCTCTGACAATTAAAGCCACCTCAGCTGGCTGCTGAGGAAAGAACCTTGCTGCCTGGAAGAAAACATTTCCCCTCGCTGGTGGGGAAAGAAGCCTCTTGTAAAGTAATGGTTGTCATTTCATGTCCTTCAGGTGTTGTTACTGACACTCCAGAAGTCAGATTAAAACAGTATCACTCACGTTTGAGGCTCGGGTGCAATTTGGCTCCTAAATTAATATTGATTTCTTTAGGGGTGGTGTGGTGGTTTGTGCAGAGGTTCTGCAAACTCTGCGTGGCTCCTGCAGGTCCCTGCCGAGCACTGCTCGTGTGGCAGAGCTGGGGATGCTGTCCCTGCCCAGGGGGTGACATTTGTGCTGGCACAGCAGCAGCCGGGCTTTGGCAGCACCCAAAGCTCATCTCCCCAGCAGATGAGGAGGATGTTTTCCATCTTCCCAAAGAAATGCTCTGCCAAGAGGTGTTGACTGGGGCGCTGCAGGTGTGCCAGGGACAGGCAGTGCTGCCCTGCTCGGGCTCTCAGGACCTTTGAGGCTTGGAGAGGCTCCCTGGAACAGGGGCTGGGCAGAGTTACAGGAATAAAGCAGGGATTTATTAAATTATCCTTCACAGGATCCACCTTGGGTGGATCCAACACAGGCCCAATACAGGCCCAAGATGGAGCCACGATGGACCCCGGGTCAGGAGTTCTCACACTTTGATGAGTTTTGGTCCATTCCCATTTTGGGGTTCATTGCCCAATCCCAGCTCCAGGCTCTGCAGTCCCACCCTCCCAGATTGCTCCCCTCAATTCGCTGCTCTTTGCCCTTTATGGGCTGAGGCTGCAATGGCTGTCCTTGGTTCTGGGGCTGGCAAAGGATTGTTCTGTGGGACTGAGCTGTGAGGAGAACGGGCTCACACTTTGTATGGGGTTCAGAGTCACACCCCAATGCAGTGCAGAATGTGAAAATATGAAACTATGACTTAAGGCATCATCTTCAGGACCAGGATCCAGCCTGGCCTCTTCAGAGGGTAGGGAGTTGGTGTTCCAGCAGGGCTGCCACAAGGGCAGCTTGGGCAGGGGGTTTAGGGTGAATATTAGGGAACATTTCCCCATGGAAAGGGTGCTCAGGCCCTGGAGCTGCCCAGGGAGGTTTGGAGTACCCACCCCTGGAGGTGTCCCAGGAATTCCTGGAGGGGCACTGAGTGCTCTGGGATAAGGTGGGGATGGGGCACAGCTGGGGCTTGGTGACCTTGGAGGTCTTTTCCAACCTGATTCTGTGAGCAGCCATGACACCCTGCCCTAAATTGGTGGGGAATACTGTAATTAATATATTGTTGCTGGCTTCTCAAAGACACCGCGTGAAGCTTTCAGGCCATCCCTGGTGAAAGTGTGGGCAGGGAGATTCATGGAAGGGTTTTTAAGAGGTTTCATTTACTGCTCCACTCCTGCTGTCATTTTGAAGTCAAAGGAAGTTTCCAGTGAGATTCTGGACACCTCTGTACATCCACATCTGCTGAAGCCTTCCTTGTACCTGCTGGTCTCAGGGGCAGCAGGAATGTGCTCCTCTCCAGGGATTTGGCTCCTCAGAGGGTTGGTGTGCAGCTCCCCTCTCCTCCATCAGGGGCGGGTGCCAGCCCCCAGGGCTGCAGAGCCAGCGAGGGGCTGGGCAGGAGCTCTGCAGCCCTGCCTGGAGCTGCAGCACCGGCCTCCAGGTGATCCCACTGTCAACACCACCAAAAATACAGCCTGGGAGAACTGGAGCTTTAATAGGAATGAATCACCTCTACAGGGCTGCTGGTTTGAAGCTGCAATTTGGAGCAGAGCTGTGTTAGACTCCGGGCTAGACCCAAAATTAATGGAGAGCTCTCCAGCTTCCAGGAGTGTTCCCTTGCCCAGATCACTCTTCAGCAAAAACAATTACTTAAAATACCTCCTAATAGCCGACAGACTGTAAAGCAATGCTTCTCCCTGTAATTGCATTACTCCTGGTTGCTGGGGGATGAGGCCTCCCTGTCCCTTGGGGTGATGGTCAGAGGGGGTTGAATGCAGCTGCTGACACCAGCTGGGGCCACAGAAAGCCAGGTCTGAGGAGTGCAACTCTCCAGCCCTTGATATTTCTTTTTCATGTTTTTTTATCCCAGTAATTTCAGTTTGAAATGGTACTGCACTAGAAATGTGCTGTAATGATGTTACTACAGCCTGATTTTTTCTGGTGATGGGGCTGGGGTTCAAACACCTCCTGTGGTAGCAAGGGTGTGGTGGGAGCAGCAGATGGGAGCTGCAGGAGCTTTGAGAAGTCCCCTTTTAATTTTACAGTTCAGAACAAAGCAGTGCTGTGGATGCAAAAGGCAGGAAAAGCTTCCAGCATCACTCCTCAGGCATCATAATCCATAAATTATGTTCTGCTCATCTCTCCTGCTCGTCTCAAATAAACCCAAACTCTTTTGGGGCTGGAGTGATGATTTCTGCACCCCAGAGCTGGGGAGCAAACAGGAGGTTCTGTGGGGGGAGAAGGTGCCTCCAGGCATAGCCAGAACATCACCACTCCGTGGTTTTGGCTCCTGCTGTTCTCACACAGATCGTGGGAGTCGGTGCTGGACCGGGAGAATTCACTTGGAAAAATTCCCCCTTCAAAATGCTCCATTTCCAGCACATTTGGAACAAAATTCTGTGAAATATCAGCTGCATGATCATCATCATCCTCCATGTGCTCTGCACCTGGCGGGACCGGTGGCCAAGAGAGTTTTGAGGAAGAACAAAGCAGGAATTGTTCCTGCAGGCAGCAGCCCCCTGGGTGGGAGCTCCAGTGCCCCAGGGGTACCCCAGGTGGGACCAGGTCTGCCCCAGGCCTTGGCTCGGGGTGTCCTGTCCCTTCCTGAGGGACGTGTGACACCCTCGGGGGTGAGGGGCTGTCACAGGGACCCAGACCCATCCCCTGGGGCAATCTGGGAGCCCAGCACGTTCCTGGTGCCCTGCCCGAGCCACACCGAGGTAGAGTCTTCTGGTTTTATTTTGAAATTATAGATTTATTTTTTATTGCACAGGCTCTTCCCAGGAGTGAAAGCAGCCAGGATTTCCATGGCTTTGCTGCTTTTAGCAGAACCCCCCGAGGCCCTGGCTCTGGGTGTGCCACTGTCCCCTGCCAGCAGAGCTGAGCCCTCCCCATCAGCTCACATCTGCCAGGCTGGCTGGGCAGGGGCAGCCAGAGCCTCCCTTTGTGTAAACTTCACTTCTTTTTAATACAGAGCAGGAGCTTCGAGACCTTCCATGGCTCCCTCCCATTCTTCATGAGCTACATATGTACATCAGCTCCAACACTCTGTCAGGGAACAGGGGTTTTCAATCAAAAAGACTGTCAGGAAAGCTGATTCACTAACAAGAAAGCTGTCAAGCTGTGACAGCTGCTGTCTTTGCAACCCCAAACAATCTGTTCAGTGCTAACTCTGACTTATGCTTCCATTTATTATCCAGCAGTAATGAGTCCTGGCCTCGGCAGTGGCATTTGGGGCTCACCTGGCTGCCCTGGTGGGATCAAATCCCACCCCAGCTGGGTGGGATCTGTGTGCTGCACAAAAGTTCTGCCTCTGCCTTTTGGGTTCTTCTCCTAAATCCTGGTCCTTACCTCTTCCTTGTATTAAGTGTGGATGTGTGGATTTCCTTACTGTTGGGAGCTAAGGAGAGTAGGATTCCTGATTTTTCCCATTGTGTTGAATAAGGGGATTCAGTTTAAACACAACGTGTTTGTCCACAGAAACAAGTGAAGGAATTGGTCCTGGGGTTTAACTACCCCAGGAGCTCAGAGGCCACAAAAATCCCACCCTGGGAAGGGAAGGACCTGAGGGCTCAGGCGGGCTCTGCTGTCCCGGTGTCAGCACCCACACTGTCAGTCTTTAAAATGAAAAAAGAGGAAGAGCACCTTGACATTCCCCTCAAGCAATGTCTTCCAGCTCTGCCTCACCACCCCTAAATCTGCTTTGCTGCAATTCTGGCTGTTTACTGCAAGCCTGGCCCGTGACAGAGCTGGGCTAGAGGGGATTCCTGTCCCCTCCTGGTCCGTGCTGCAGTGGACCCCAGCAAATCCCCTTCTGCAGCTCTGCTGAGCCAGTCTCCTGTCTCCCTGACCTTTGGCAGCTCCAGCTGAGCCCAGCAGTGCCTGGCCCTGGACCAGGTGCTCTGCTGTAGGTGATGAGTCTGTGGGGCACCTCTGGGAGGTCCTGGCTAATTGTGATGAGGTGGGGGCAATGAATTCCCCAGAGAGCTGCAGATGGAGCCAGGCTCAGGTGTTTGGTGGTGACTGTGCTGGGTTTTGGGGGTCATGCTGCGGGTGGGGGCACAGACAGGCCCACCTGGGTGTTTGGGTCACTTTGTGCCCCTGGTGTGGTCTGTCCCTGCCCTCAGTGTCCCCTGCCTGCCCTCCCTGCTCCTGGGACTGCAGCAGGGCTCTGCCTGCATTCCCGACCCCCCCTGAGCGACTTGGCTTTTTACTTCCAAACTTCCTTTCCTTGGAAAACTACCAGCTTGCTTTAATTCATTTTCTTCTCAGCTTTACTGCCAAAAGATCTACTCAGTAATTCCTGGAATTCGTTGGAGTCCATTGCTTTTATCTTCCTTGGAGGGAGGGAAGCGGCAGAGGCAAAGCGCTCGTGTCTGCTCCCAGCCAGGCTCCGGGCCAGCTCTCCCTTCTGGAGTGGCACAGATGTGTGGCAGCGTCCCCGTCCCTCCTCCCCACTCCTCAGTGCCACTCTGGGGTCTGGGGCTCCTTTCTCCCTGCCAGAACTGCCAGTGCTGGTGAGCGAATGCACCCTGGGCTGGTGTTTGTCCAGCCTGGCTCCCTCCTGGCCAGGATGGCCACTGGCCAAGGGTCTCGTGGACCTGAGGTGCTCCTGTCCCAGCTGTCCCCCTCAGGTTCCTCTGGTTCCGAAGCTCCTGGCAGTGGGAGGTGCAGGGGGCAGAGAGGTTTGTTCATGGGAACATTCCCACTGCTGGTGGGAATTGTGACCTGGGCACAGGGAGGAGAGTCCTGGCAGCTGGGGCTGGATCACAGATCCAGGGAATATCCCAGCTCAGGAGGGACTCACAGGATCATGGATCCAGCTCCTGCTCTGCCCAGACCCCAACAATCCCATGCTGGAGCTGTGGCAGCCTCAGGGCCGTGCCCATTCCCTGGGGATCCGGGCAGTGCCCAGCACCCTCTGGGGGAAGAACCCTTCCCAAAATCCACCCTGAGCCTCCCTGGCCCGGCTGGGAGGGGGAGCATGGCCTGCCCTGGGGCCGGGGGCTGCTCTGGCTCTGGTGAGCCATGTCCAACGCTCACGATCCATCTTCAGTGCCAGTGCTGCTGCAGGGGCACAGGGCAGTGCCAGCCTGTGCCTGCACCCTCGGGCTGTGCTCCCATCCCAGAGCAGCCCCTGGTTTGTCTCCAACTGCACCTGCAGAGCTGCCTTGATGGGGGAGCAGGGAGAAAAGCACTCACTGGGAGAGGGTTGGAGAGGTGCAGCAGTGAGACAAACCCCACTGGTCACAGAAACAAAGCAGTTCTTCCAAATTGCCTTTTCTTCTGCAGCTCCCTCCCGCTCTTTGTTTGCTTTGCTGCTTTTTGGGAGGCTTCATTAAGTTCTTTCCTCTTTTCTTTTTTTTTTTTTTTAATATCCCTGAAACACCTGTAAAACAGATTGTCCAGATTTCCTGTCTGGCAGCCTATTATTTATTAAGTATTATTTTGTGCTGCTGGTTTTTATGTTTTCCACCCACATACCAATTACCCGTGGGCTTTGAGCTTTGTGCTCAGCACGGGAGGGTTTCTGTGCAAACCCCAAATCGGCACAGCAGGCAGGGTTTGGGGGGGCACAGTGCAATCCGTGAGCTGCAGCCAAGGGGCAGCACCTTTTGGGGGGCAGAGGTGCCCTGTGACATCCCAGGTCCCACTCAGGGCGTGCCTGAGGCTCCTGCCCCGAGGGGCTGACACGACTGTGCTGTTAATCCACACAGGGCTGGGAAAGGGAGAGCCCCAGTGGGGAAGGGAAAGCTGAAGGAACATTCAGATGGGATGTTGGGATGTTCCTGGCTGGGCTGGAGTGCCCAGAGCAGCTGTGGCTGCCCCTGGATCCCTGGCAGTGTCCCAGGCCGGGCTGGACTTTGGGGATGGAGCAGCCTGGGATGGTGGGAGCTGTCCCTGCCATGGCAGGGGTGGGATAGGATTTAAGGTCCCTCCCAGCCCAAACCAGTCTGAGATTCTGTGAAAAGCTCAAAAGAGACTCTGTGTTCCAACTAAAACTGAATTCTTACCGACATCTCCGGTGTTTGCATATAAAATTTATGGAAATGTGCATGTCAGGATGGCAGTGAATCCATGATTCTGATAAGTCATCAGGAAAAGCTGGAATAAATCAGCCGGTGACTTGCTGAGCCCAGTGGTTGTTCCAGTCGTGTCTCTCAAATGTTTCTGCACAGCGGAGAAGGCTCTGACATGAGGAGCCATTATTAAACCACTCCATTAATCTGGGGAGAGGGAGGGCTGCTGCTCTGAATAAATTAGAAAAATTAAATAATCCAGAGTATGGAAAGCCCATCTTAATTATATAAAGTACAAGTAACGCCGCCTGACTCGTTACTGTGTTGGTAAAACACTTGGAGGCTGCATATATGGAGAAGAATATATTTGAATATTGCTGATATCTGTTTTTCTGAGCACAAAACACATCTCAGAAAACCTGTTCTCTTACCTGGAATTTTTTATCTTAACACCCTGGAAAGCAATTTCGCTAACAAAAGATGACATTAGGATGCCAAATTAAAAGCTGATGAAAACAGGGAAAATAAAAGATCTTTTTTTTTTCTTGACATTTACAATTAATGCCACAGAAATGTTGGTTTAATCAGACAATATGGGGGCTCACAAAGGTGAAATTGGAAGTTTCCAGCCCTGAATGCTTGTGTAAAAGTTAATAAATTCAGCTCGTAATCATTATGCACATGCTAGTTATAATAATTTACTGTCCATACCAAATCTTTATAAGCATTGTAATTAAATATAAAATGCACATTAGAATTATAATGAGTAATTAGGGCAACATAACTAATGTGCATAAAAGTCCCGAAGCTCATTAAAATGGTAGAAGAGGAAAATTCCTGGAGCTGGAGCGTTCCCTGTGCCTGGGAGTGCCCTGGGTTTAACTCCTCCTTTAGACACCTGGAAGCCAAATGGGAATATTTGGGATGGGGAGCAGGCCCACAGGTCTTGAGCAGAACTTCAGGGGTCAGGTTTGGGTTTGCACGTGGAGCTGTTGGGGAGCTCAGCTGCGCGGAGTCAGAACCTGGCTGGGGTTGGGAGAGACCCTAAATCCCATCTCGGGCAGCCCTGGCACGGGGGGACCCTGTCCATGGCCCTGGCACTGCCGTGTGGTGGCACCGAGCCCCTGGTGACACCTGGCACCTCCTCCGGGGCGTGCTGGCCTCAGCTCTCCTGCCTCCCACCCTGCTGCCCCTCCTGTGGGAGCCGTGGCTCCGTGGTTTTTGGGGTAACAAACGCCTGTTTTGGCTCAGAGCCAGCTGTCCCTCCCGAGCCACCTCCCACGGGGACACTGGGAGGACACTGGGAACGCTCCCGGGAAGCGGCGCCTCCGAGCACGCATCCCAAAAAGCCTTTCCCAGCCAGGCTCTCCCAGGGACGGGGCAATCAGCACGAAATCGGTTCCTGGAACTCATTTCCAAGCCAGAAGCGTTTGTCTGAAGAGCCCTGCTCGGCAGGGATGAGCCATGGCAGGGGATTGAGCACGGAGCCACTGTGGGGAGGAAAACCTCGGAGTCTGAGTCACAGGAGCCAGTGCTGCTGACAGACACACGTAATCACATTTTCCCCTCTATCATTTCATTTTTCCTCTCTATCATTTCATTTAACCATTATTTAGGGGCCCTAAAAATGACAAATGCGTTTTAAATTATTAGTTTTACACCAGGTTTGCTTGTTAACATCCCTGTTAGGTTTCATTGCGGTGTCTGGTTCAGCCCTCGGTTTGTCGGGATAATCCTGCCCTGGGAGCCGTGGGGGGCTGTCAGTCCTTCCCTCCTGCTGCTGCTCCCTGCCTTGGAGCCAGGCTGCTGTTTCCTTGCTGCCTGGTTATTGCCATTTCTGGGGGTGCTCCACACCCCCTCAGACCCACGCAGCCTCCTCGAGGGAGGGCTGCAGCTGGAATCTCGCTTGTCCCACACCTCCCTTCAGCCTCAGCTTCTCTTTTAACCAAATTCCTCCTCTGGGTGGTTTGTGACTTCGGCAGCTTTGGGGTACGAGCACCTGGAGCTGCTCAGCCTCCCAGGTCTGAGGGAGTTTTGGCTCCCTGATCAGGGCTCCAGGGGCACGACTGCATCCCTTAGTTTGTCTTTGGACTAAAACCTGACAGTGATAAATCCAGGAGATGGTGGCTCCAACAATCTCCGCTTTGTGCTCCCATGCCTGGATTAACCAGGGATTTCCCGGAGCAAGGAACATTGATTTCAATCCTTGTTCCAAACAAACACAAGCTGAAATCCTCCTCAAAGGGAGATCAGAGAAAATTTCCTCCTCAGAGGTTTTCCAGTAGTTTTCAAACCAGCAGCAGAGCCCGGAATCGTTGTTTGGAGCCGGGATGCAGCTGGGCCTCCCCTTCCCAGCTGCCTGGGCAGCAGCAGCAAGCTGCAGGTTTTTATGCACCAGTTCATCCTGAAACACATTGGCAGGGATGTTCTGCCTTTGTGTAAAAAACAGCCAGCCTAGCAAAGCAGAAACATCCCCAAAACACCCCAGAGAAAGGGGAGCAGGCCCGGGGGGAAACAGCAAGGTGGTGCTTTTGGAAACAAGAACTGAGGACATGACCCAGGCCTTTGCTCATCTCTTAATTGCTCCCCCATCTCTCCCAAGCTGAGGGAAGGACTGGGGATGCTTCACGTGTCCCTGTTGTTTTTGTGGAGTAACAAAAGCAACCTGTGTTTTTTCTTACCCAGATTGTGGAGAAGTGGTCGTGCAAATTGCTTGCACATTTATTATCCCCTTGTACGTTCAATATCCCCTTGTACATTCATTATCCCCTTGTACATTTATTATGTTGGTGTTACTGGGTGAAAGCCAATGAATTCATTGGTTTGTTGTGAGTGTTGGATGAGGAAGCTGGAGGCAAAGGGTGAGCTGGCAGGTCTGTGAGCTTCACTTGAGGGAAGAGGGAGGAGCAGCTCCGGTTTAACCCCAGTTAAACCAGTTAAACTCCCTGCCCCAGTTCTGTGCTGAGTGCTGGGCTGTGGGTGCTGTCCCTGGCCATGGCAGCTGCCTTCCCAGGGGATTCCCTCCCTGCCAGCTGGGAGAGCAGCCCTGGTGTGAGGAGGGGTCTGCCCGGGGTAAAGCACACCAGGGCAGGTCCATCAGAGGGGTCTGGGTGATTCCCAGGAAGCTGGGAGTGCCACGGGCAGGGGTGCAGGGGGGAGGCTGCACAAGCCTTCAGCAGCAGCCAGTCCTGGAGGATTTGAGATGCACAAAGCGATTGGATGGGGTTCACTGTGATTGCAGCATCACCTAACTGCAGATCTGAGGCAGCTGCGCCCATCCCACCAGGATTCCCAGCCAGGTGAATCCAGGTGTGCTCCTCTTTCCCGGAGTGCAAATATCCCACCCTAAACTCCCCGTGGCTCAGTGAGGTGCTCCCACCCGAGCCCTTTGCCTCCCCCAGCAGGGAGGGGCTGGCACCCCGAGGAGGTGCCTGGGGCTCGCCCAGCACTGCTGCTCTGGGGCTGGAAGATGCCTTCTGTGGCCACCACCAGGTTCCCAGCCTGGGCCCTATTCCCAGCTTTTCTGAGAGCTCCTGGCAGGGTCAGGCCCAGCTGGGGTGGCCCAGGGACCCCTCAGCACTCAGGGGGCTCAGCCAGAGCCCCTGGGGAGCTCCAGGGTCAGGTCCAAGGTGGGCTGGGGGAGCAGCACCATGATGTGAGGGGGGGCAGAGCTCCACGTGTCCATGAACACCCTAAAGCAACGTCTGCAGAACTGCTTGGGAAAAAATAAACAGATTTTTATTTATAAGTTATGTGGTTTGGTTTTTACGGTGTTTTGATGATGCACATAAATTATTGTTTTAAAACCAGAGAACGCAAAAATTTCCAGGAGGAGGCAGTTGTTGCCTTTGATAATCTCTTTCCTGAGGAATTTGCTGTGTTTTATTTTCAGCTGGTGGTTCCTTTTGCTGGCAACTGGCAAACCTGACAATTGCTTTTCATCTTTATTTGCGTCTGTAGTTCTAAGCTCAAAAGTTTATTACTATTAACAATGTTTACTATTTAAAAAGACAAAATGCACTTACTGAAACAACTCCATATGCAGTGGAACGATGGGAAAGTCACTTTCCTCTGATATTTGTGGTTGGCTCGTTAACTTTGGAGGTTTATTTCTGTGACCTGAGATCTGAAAGGCCACCTGAGCTCTGGGTCTGGGGGTGTTGGCAGCCCACGCAGGAGACCCGAGGTGCCGGCCCTGGGGACCGGGGTCCCCTCAGTGCCCAGTGCTGGGGGCTCCTGTGCCTCTTCCCAGCGCTCAGGGTTTCGATGCTGATGGATAATGGAGCTGACAGCTGTGGGCTGTGCTGCTGGAAAAGCAGCTTTCTGCAGCACTGGCTTGCTCTCTCTTGGCGTCCCAGCCGGGTTCTCACACCGGACACAGGCAGCAGGACCTGCAGGCTGGGATCCCTTCCCCTGCCGGAGCCCGGAGCGTGGCTGGAGCTGGAGAGGAGCCCCGGCCAGGAGGAGGGGCCGCGAGCAGCAGCGGCGTTGGGTCACCTGCCTATCCAGATGCCAATGTCCGTTTCACAATTCTTATTTTTCAGTTGCCCCCACAATTCAGGAACTTAAATCCAGCGGTGTGATGCTTGGAGGGAACGGCCTGATCCGCTGCGAAGGTGCAGGAGTGCCTGCCCCGCTCTTTGAGTGGTACAAAGGAGAGAGGAAGTAAGTAGCCACTGCTCGCCCACCCCTCGTGTGCCAGGGCTGCTGCCAGGCTGGGGCTGCCCCGGGGTGCCCATTCCAGCAGCCGCTGGCTCCGGGAGCTGCCCCGTGGCTCCTGCTGTGTGACAGTGGAAATTGCAACAGCCTGGTGTCCGAACGTGCTGCGGGAATCCCAGCCTTTGGTTAGCCAGAAAAGCACCGGGGAAATCTGCAGAAAGGATTTTTTGGTTGGATTTGTCTTCCTCACCTTTGAGAGCGAGGGTTTGAAGCGGTGTGAATGCGCCCTGGCTGTGCCCGGGGTGTTCCCTTGGCAGCCAAGGGGGTCAGGGGGGCACTGAACCCTAAAAGCTGCCCCGAGTGCTCTGGGTTTGTGCTGGGTCAGGAGGGCTGTGGGACGGCGACAGCCTCTCTGCAGAGTCACTCTGCCCCAAAGGCAGCTCACTGAACAGGGAGGTGATTTCCTTTTGAGCAGGACGCTTTGGGTTGCAGCTCCTGCCTTGTCCCTGCTGGGCTCACATGCTGGTGCAGAAGCAGGTGCATGTTGTCCCTTGTAGCTGGGAAGCTTCAGGAATTTCCCAGCTCCCAAGTGCTGGGTTTCTCAGCTCCAACATCCCGTTAAACCTGGGAGCTGGCAGGAGAATATTAATGACCCTTTTTCACAGAAAGCCATCTGTCAGCTCCTTCCTCAGCTGCTCCCCCCCGGCAGCACGAGCTGCTGTCCTCCCTCTTTGCTGAGCCACTGCATCCCCCCACACCCTAAAGCTTCTCTGAGACTGATCTCTCCTGCTGGGGCCGGAAAGTTTCCCCTCTGTTGGTGAAACCCATCCACATCCCAATCCCAGGGCTGCCCTTGGCTGTGCTGTGCCCACCCCGGGGGAGCTGCAGCACAGACACCCTTTCTGTGGGGCTGTTCCACAGCAGGCTTTGGCACTCCAGGTTCAATTAGCAGTTCCCAGCATGCTGATCACCTTTCTATTTATAGCTGTGGCCAAACTCCTCTCTGCTGAGCAGAGGCAGAGGCACAGCAGCAGCAGGGAAGGAGAGGCAGAGCATCTCAGGACACCCAGGCTGTGCTTCTGCTCCTGCTGGGGTGGGTGCTTCACCCCAGCACCAAAAGCTCTGTCCCAGTGGGTCTTGCTGCTCAAATGTTGGCTTAAAAGGGATGCTCCATCCTTCCAGGAGTTGGGCTCTGGGTGTCCTTGGGGGTCCCTTCCAGCTCGGGGGACGCTGTGAGCTCTCATTGGTACAAAGCTCGTGTGGCTACAAAGGTGCTGGGGATCTCTGAAACCCCACCCTTGCAGCAAAGAGGAAAATACCCACAGGTGTCTTTCCTTTGGCTGGTTTTGGATCCTCTGCCTCTGGATGAGCTTGGCTAGCACAGGATGAACCTTGGCTAGCTCAGGGAGAGCCTTGGCTAGCTCAGGATGAGTTTGGCTAACACAGGATGAGTTTGGCTAGCACAGGATGAGTTTGGCTAGCTCAGGTTGAACCTTGGCTAGCTCAGGGGGGGCCTTCTCCAGCTCAGGCACTGCTTTGATGCAGAGCTGAGAGGGTTCAGCTCTCACAGGAGCACCCCCACGCCCCTGTAGATAATTTGCAGCCCTGCTCAGGGCTGGATGTACCCCCTGGGAGTGCACACCCTGCTGGAGTCTCTGCTCACACAGGAGAGGAGCCCAATTTTTTACAGATACTCTTGGTCTGGGACTCCTCTTTCTTAGAAATCTGGATGGATTGCTCAATAAATTAGCAGTGGGAGTTGGCCCTGAAATCAGGACTGTGTGTGCAGTGTCTGAAACAAGGCTTTGGGGGTGGGAACTGCACTGTTGTTACTGGGATTCATGTAAATCCAAAGGCAGCATTCCCAGACTCTGGGGATCACCTCATCATAAGAACACCATCAAAGCTGAGCACAGAGGCAGGGCCAGGCTGCACTGAGATAAAGTTTCTGCTCTTTGAGGCACAGGGGGCTGATTCTGCCCAATCCCTGCATTCCCAGGAGTTCTGTTCAACAGCTTCCCACAGGAGCTGGTGCACAGGGTGGGCAGAGCTGGACAGAATCTGGGGGAGAAGTTAACAAAAATATCTTAAAATTGTCATAGAAACATCCCATGGTTGTGTTGGAAGGGATCTTAAAGTTTATCCCATTCCAGCCATGGGCAGGGACACCTTCCACTGCCCCAGGGTGCTCCAAGTCTGGCCAGGGGCACTGCCAGTGATCCACGGGCACTGCCAGGGATCCACGGGCACTGCCAGGGATCCACAGGCACTGCCAGGGATCCACGGGCACTGCCAGGGTTGGGGTGTTAGGAAGCTGTGTGGCTTTGAAGATTGTTGAGGGTTGCCTGTGGAGAGCAGAATGGCCTCACTGTGCCAGCTCTGAAGCCACGTCTGGTCTGCTCTCAGGCTGTGCTCTGGGGTTACAGAAATCAGAACTCAGACATTCAGCAGCCACAGGGAAGAAACCCAGAAGTCACTGGAATGAAATACTGAAATATTAATTCCCCTTTTCCTTCTCTGAGCAAACAAGACTTACATTTGAAATAACAAAGCTCATTATCAGGGCTCCATCAATTAAAGCAGCGTGCAGGTGCTCTGGGATGAAGGCAGAGGCAGGGCCTGGGGGCTGGGGAGGAGAGGGAGCCATCTCTGGAATGAGAAGGAGCTGGCCCTTGCCTCTGTCAGTGGCACGGAACAGAGGGGGAGGAAGGTGCAGGGGGGGCTGCACACACCCCAGAATGCCTGAGAACCACCAGGTGAGGCCCGGGTGATGAATGATAAGTGATAAATGATAAATGATAAACGATAAGCGATAAATGATAAATGATGAATGATAAATGTGTGCTCAGCCCTGAGCAGTGCACAGAGAAATGAACTCCCCAGGGAAAGCAGCTGCCCCTGGACACCCTGTGGGCAGCTCCTGCTCTGGGAATTGTGTGCTCATTGCTCTGCATCTCTGCCCAGCCCCAGAATTCCAGTGCAATTCCAAGCTCAGTGGCAGCCCCAGGGCCCCGAGCTAGCACCCCGGGCAACCTGGGGGCAGCAGGTCACAGCAGGCAGGCACTCCCAGCTGTGGTGTCACCTGTGACAGGGCATGCAGACATCCCAACACTCCGTTTTTGGGGCAAAAGGAGGTGACCCTCACCACTGGCATGGAGGTGGGGTAGCTCCAACTCTGCTTAGGGGCCAAAAGTGTGGAGCTGGCAGGGAAGGAGCTGCTGCAAACCACAGGACCCCAGACTGGGCTGGGGTCACAGGAACCTCAAACCCACCCAGTGCCACCCTTGTCATGGCAGGGACACCTCCCACTGTCCCAAGCCCCCATGTCCAGCCTGGCCTTGGGCACTGCCAGGGATCCAGGGGCAGCCACAGCTGCTCTGGGCAGGGGAGCAGCACAGCGAGGGGGATGGGAGTGGAGAACTCTTCTGGAATTTTCTGCAGGAGAGACAGGAATCAGAGGAACAGCCATCGGTGGGTTTAGAGGAGAACATCCACGTGCAAAGGCTGAAGGGACAAATCTCCACCTGGAACAGAAATTTTCTCTTCCTGGGCTAAAGATGAATCCCCAAAGAGCAGTGTTCACCCCAAACCAGGCACTTCGACCCCATTTTTGTATGTTTTCGTGCCCATGGGGTGTGGCGTGTCCTCTCCCCAGCCCTGGAAGAGCAGAGCCCTTTGCAACATCCCCAGGTGCCCAGGGAGCAGAAATCCCTGGGTGAGCAGCACCTGCAGGGGTCGGGGGGCAGAGAGGCACTCGCCCTGCAATGAGCAGTGCTCAGTCCACAACCTGCACGAGTGCAATTAATGGCAGATTTGCCAAGGCTTTCAGACAGAACGGTAGAGGATGGCATTAATTCCCAGGATATATGATTATATCCTTCAATATAGCAGACAAAAATTGTATTCTTAATCCAAACCTCTGCTTCTTATGGGAAATAGAAGGAATTATGAGTAATAACTGTAGCGAGTTTTTAATAACACGGTTCCCCTTCCCGTCTCCGTGTTTGATCAGACGTGGTTTGCCTACGACAACATCATTAAAGCTGCTGCTCCTGCTCTGTGCTGGTGCCCAGCGATGCTCCTGACACGGCTTTGGGAGCAGTTCCCAAACCCCTGCACTTCTCCTGTCAGGCTGGGGTGGGCAGCGCCAAGCTGGGTGAAAAGAGCCCCGATTTGGCTTTTTCCTGTGCTTCACTACCTGCTGCTGCCCAGGCTGCTGCCTCAGCAGTGCTGCTGGAGCATTTTGTCCCTAATTGCAAGGCTCATTTGCAGCTGTAGAGCCCCATAAATGAAACCGTGGCCACAATCCTGGTTTCTAATGCTCACCTGCCACTCGCCAGAGCTGTGCAAGCACACAACAAACTCCAGAGGCTGGGAAAACCCTCCTAGGAAGGCTTCCCAGGACCCCTTTCTGCCCCAGGGAGGGTATTTCAGTTCCCAGCTGGCTTTGCCCAGTTTAGAACCCGAGCTGTGCCCCCAGGAGTTTCTGTGCCCCTCTCCTCCCGGCAGGAAGGGCTGGGGGGTTTCTCCTCCCTCAGCTGCAGGACACGCAGGCAGCTCCGCTCCCCTGAGCACCCCCAGCCCCGGGCCGGCCGTGGCTCCTCGGAAGGGGCAGGAATTGGGAATTGTGCTGGGCACAGGCGCTGGCAGCTCGCAAAGAGCCCAGGGCTGCCTGCGAAAGCAGGGACGCAAAGAGAGAGCTGTGAGAAAGAAAACAAACCTCGGTTGTGGCCTGTGAGTTATAGACATTTTCTTTTTGCTTTCTAGACTGATCAATGGCCAACAAGGAATCACTATTAAAAATTATAGTACGAGATCCCTTCTTACTGTTACCAATGTGACAGAGGAGCACTTTGGCAACTATACTTGTGTCGCTGCCAACAAGCTAGGGACGACCAATGCCAGCCTGCCTCTCAACCGTAAGTAACGGGGACGTGTGCCAGCGCTCAGGGTCGGGGCTGCCCCAGCCCCGCGCCCCAGGCCCGGGGGCAGCGGGGTCCCGTCCCCTCCACACCCCCGGGAACGCCGTCACCACCCCGAGGCTCCGCACCCGCAGGAGGCCGCTCGGTGCTGGGCGAGGCCTGGGGCTCCGAGAGCCACGGCGGCTTCTGGGGGTGCCAGGAAGCCAGGCAGGCCCAGGCCGGCGTGGAGGGGCACGGTGTGCACAGCCACAGCTCCCTGCCCCGAGCCAGCAAGGGGCACAGACCCTGCAGCACATCCCAGCGATTCCCGAGCCGGAGACCCGGGACCTGCCCGGGCTCTGCCCCATCCCTGGTGCACAGGAGCGGAATCTCCGGGAGAGGACAATGAGGGGTGGAAGAGGCAAAGCGCTGGGTGCTCAGCGTGGAGGCTGCCCAGAATGGGCCTCCGAGAGCTGTCTGGGAGGGATTTTTGACTGTGAGTTGCCCAGAATGGGCCTCCAAGTTCTATTTGGGAGGGATTTTTGACTGTGAGTTGCCCAGAATGGGCCTCCAAGTTCTATTTGGGATGGATTGTTGGCTGTGGGTTGCCCAGAATGGGTCTCCAAGTTCTATTTGTGATGCATTTTTGGTTGTGAGTTGCCCAAAATGGGTCTCCAAGTTCTAATTGTGAGGGATTTTGACTGTGGGTTGCCCAGAATGGGTCTCCAGGAGCTGTTTGGGAGGGATTTTTGGCTGTGACTTGGTGGTATTCACTGCTGTTGGACACTCAGCTTTCTGCTGGTGGACCCAAAGGTGTTTGTAGTGGAGCTCTGGTGCTGCTCTGTTCTGAAGGTGGTAAAAGAGAGACAAAACTCAGGGTGTATCCCACACATAAAGATATTCCTCACTGCCTGGAAATGCAGAGGCTGAGTTGCTTAAATCCCTCAGTTATTGCCTTCCAGCCACGACATTTCCTCCTGAACGTACTCCCCACATGATGAGTGTTGTCAGGAGGTTCTAAATTCCTGCAGGAGAGATGTAACACGCACAAAATCACAGGGAGCCTTTGCTGCCATTTATCCAGTATTTGAGGGATCATTACCAAAGTGAGAACGACGTTACACTGATTTTAAGGAGGAAATGCAAGTGTAAAACAATGGAATATTAAGCCAGAAGGAGCTGGAATTTGGTGTATTTGCAATTCAGAGCAGGTAAAAGGAAGGTCTGGCTTCATTTGAACGGAGCAGAGATGAATCTGTCTCTGAGCTGCTGCCAGGATTTTTTCCATCTTGAATTGTGAGGTGCCTTGTATCCACCCTTGAAAAGCACTTGGAGAGGCAGAGGGTGAAAATGTCCTGGAAGTACTGAGTGCATTGGTACAAACCATAAAAAGAGATGTTCTCCATCGTTAAAGAGGGGGGATGTGGGAAGCAGAATGGTCTGAGGGAAAATACAGAATTCTGGGTCTGCTCCTGACCTCGGCAGGGAAATGTGGGGATGTTGACTCAGAGGTTTGGCTCAAAGACCAGGCTGGAATGTCTCATTTTATACTGTGATTGTTTTACTGCAGTCCAAACAAGGAGAGCTGTCCTAAATCTGCATTTTGCTTGGGAATGGGGATGGTTTGGTGAAGATTTTCCTTTGCTTATAATTTGCATTATTATTATCTAGAAGCATTATCCCTTTAAAAAAAACAACAAAAGAAATCAGCAACAATAACCCTCAGGGTAGCAACTCGTTAAGTGTGGACTCCTTAATCCTTCAGCAAGAATCTTCTCGTGTGAAACTCTTGCCTTTCATGTTGCTGGCAGTGAGCGTGGGCCATATGTGCTGCTTCAGGTGTGTGCGGGGGGGCCGCGGGTTCTGCTCGGCTGCAGCACTCAGGAACCAAATGTGGGGTTAAGCAAAGTCTCACTCGGTGCTGGAGGAGTGTTAAAATGGAATTGCTGCCTTGTTTTGGGGTGTGCTGCAGTCTGGGACTCAGCCTGAGCAGTGCAGTGGCCTTGGAACGGCGGCAGGAGCCCCATTCCAGGGGTGCAGGGACATGGCAGGGGATCCCAAATTCCCAACAGGAGCAGCTCAGCCCCCAGTGTGACCCCGTGCTGTGACCTGGGGGTGTGGGATCCCCCATTTCATGGGAAACCCCTCNTTCTGCTCGGCTGCAGCACTCAGGAACCAAATGTGGGGTTAAGCAAAGTCTCACTCGGTGCTGGAGGAGTGTTAAAATGGAATTGCTGCCTTGTTTTGGGGTGTGCTGCAGTCTGGGACTCAGCCTGAGCAGTGCAGTGGCCTTGGAAGGGTGGCAGGAGCCCCATTCCAGGGGAACCCCCAGGGGTGCAGGGACATGGCAGGGGATCCCAAATTCCCAACAGGAGCAGCTCAGCCCCCAGTGTGACCCCGTGCTGTGACCTGGGGGTGTGGGATCCCCCATTTCATGGGAAACCCCTCGGGGTGCAGGGACATGGCAGGGGATCCCAAATCCCCCAGTGTGACCCCGAGCACAGGGCTCCCTGCACGGCCACTGGTGGCTCCTTGGCCAGCAGCCCTGGGGACTCTGTGGCCATTGGCTGCTCTCTGCCCTCAGGGTGGGCTTTTTTAACAAAAACCTTGCAGCAGAGTTGGAAAATCTGAGGATTTTCCTTTGCACATTCCCATATAGCAAACACAAGGCACATAATGCACATGACATATATAATGTGCCTGATATACAAAATGTACATCATGTAGGTAAAAGACACAGCAGCTGTGCACAGCTGGGCACCTTCCTCAGGGACAGCACCGAGCCCATCTCCATTACTGGGATCTGCATCCAAAAATCCCCAGGAGAGAAGGAAAAGGATTCTCTCCTTCAGCCTGGGGAGGGCTCTGGCTCTCTGCGATCCACCGGGGAGCCCTGAGCTGGCAGAGAGGGTAAAGGAATGGCAGGACAAGCTCCAGGCTGACCCTGCCTGGCTGGGACACTCAGGGAGCCGAGGACACCGTGACTCCCTGGAGCTGGACAGGGCAGGAGGACGAGGAGAGGAGAACGTCCTGGGCTGTGGCTGCTCACCCCGGCCAGGGGACAGCCCCGCCAGGGCTGGGGACATCCCCAGAGGTCACTCCTGCCCTGGGACAGGTCACTGACACCCCCAGAGGTCACTCAGGGCCACTCCTGCCCTGGGACAGGCTGGCAGGTCAGGGGCTGGGGGCTGGGGACATCCCAGATCCCCCGAGCACACCGAGTTCATCCTGTCCCTGAGTGCAGACCCCACAGCCGTGCCCAGGGTCCAGAGTTTAATAACAAGGTCAGCAGCTGGAAAAGAAGGAAGTCTGAGCCTAGTGGGGAAAACAGGGAGAAGCACTGGTTCAAAAAAAAAAGAATAATCAACGGCAACTTGCTAATTATTCATGGCTGGGTCCTCTGGGTCCTGCAGCTGTGCTGGTTTTTGTGGGGAAGCGTTTGAAGTGTGGGATCCTGATAAGGGATAAGCCTTTCTGAAGAAAGCCTTGCACACCACGGGCAGCATCGTTGTCCTTTCCTAAGAGCTGCCAGAGAAATCATTCTGTGATCCAGAGGTGTTACTGACGGCCAGGCTTACACAGAATCCTTGGATATACTGCCAGTAACTATGAAAAAATGTAAATGCTTGTGAAAAGCTGCCCGGGAGTGACATTTGGAAGGAGAAGGAGCCTTGTGAGGGGGATGTGGTGGTATTTTCTGTGCTGATGGTATTTTCTGTGCTGATGGTATTTTCTGTGCTGATTTCATCACACAAGGACTTTACTGAGCAGGCATCTGACTGTGCACTCGTGGCTGGTTTGGAATCTTGTCTCCAGCATTCTGGAGGCACCAGACCGTGCCCTCAGCTCCCAGGTGGTGATTGTGCTGGCTCCTACATGGACATTCCTAATTAAACCCGGCTGTTAATATCCCCAGTCCATCGGCGGCACATCGGAACTGTAAAAAAAGGGAATATTGTGCCCGGATGTAAATGAGCTCGGTGTAACTGGGGTTCCCCAGTGGCACCAGGAGCTGCTGGTGCTGGCTCCAGGGTCTCTGCAAAGGGGGAAGGGCCCTGCCGTGACCCCTCTGCTGAACCAGGGCACGGGGCACTGTCCCCATGGCCATTCCTGGCTGGGCCAGGTCCTGGCCGTAGGACCTAAGGGAGCTCCAGAGATCTCCCCAGCCTCGATGGGCCCAGAGGCCTTTTCCAGCTGAATGATCCCGGGGGAATTGAGGGGTTTGGGGTACAAACCACACGGGGTTAACTCATGGGGTGGTTAAAGGATGATTTATTGCAAAATCAGTCTCAGGGAGAGTGAGACCTTTAGGTTGTTACATTCAGCACTGTGACACCAGAAAACCCCTTTAATTCTGGTCACAATGTCTTTTAGAAATTTCTTATCCAATCAACCGCTTCCATAAAGGTCTCTGGCATCTCCATAAGCCAATCATTTGTTGCTATGTTTGCTACATTTCTGCTGCAATGCATCTCTTTTATCCAATCCTATAATTCTACAAAAACTCGCTGCTGTACCTTCATCTTTTAACAGCTCTGTAACAGGTTCTATTACCAAACTTTAATATTCCCTACTCTCTTGCTTAACATATTTGTTTGCTTATAGGAGGCATATTTCTACTTGCTTAAAACACATTTCTGTATAAGCTACAAACGCCAGTTTTACTTTTGCTGTTCCAAACCTGTGAGCCTTCTCCAAGGCCTCAGGTCAGACCTTGTGTCCATCTCCATCCCTGAGCCGCGGTGCCCGAGGCCCTGGGAGCTCTCTGGGCCCACATTTCCCACTCTGGGGGCACAGAGGGCACAGCCCTGCTGCTGCTCCCACGCCTTGCCCTTGGCTTTTACCCAGGGCAGCACCACGGGCAGGCAGGGAGGGCAGGGTTTGGCAGGCAGGGCTCAAGTTTCCTCGTGCAGAAAAGCCAATATTTAGTGTTTCGGCCCATTTTCATGCAGTTTTCAAGACCTCGTGTGTAACTTTCATTGGCTCGTAACTTTCTTGCCGCTCAATTCATTGTAATTCATTAGCAAATAGCATTTTACACGTGCATCCAACCTCTCTGTTTCTGGAGTGTTTACATATTTTCTTCACTGGTTCTCATGGGACAGATTTCTTGTTTTTAAGGCGTGAAGGGTTCTGTGCCCAGAATAGATTGCTGTGCTAACTGACCTTCGTTTTTCTGATTTTTTCACGTGGGAAGTTACAGGCCAGCTGCCAGCTTAGCTGGAGTAGCAGAGCCTAAGCCACCTTTACTGAGGCCTTTTTTTATGCTCTCTCTACGTGTGTGCAGCAGGGACTCTGAGGAGCCAGGGGAGCTGGCTGTGGGCACAGGGGGAGGCAGGGGCAGTGCCACTGTGGGTGCCCTGCCCGGGGTGTCCCCTGCTGCAGCCAGGCCCCCTCTGCCAGCCCTGACCCCACATCCCCCGTGGGATTCCCCCCCGATCCCTGGCTGGGAATTTACAGAGCCTTAATTAATTAATTAACGTGCCAGCACTGCCCTACTCACAAAGTTCAGTGTCAGTCTTAAGCCCAGCAGTTTCATTTTACTGGCTGAGAAATCACATCTCAGTGCCTTTGGATATGTGTCAAGTTTCTGCTCAGTTTTACCTCGACAGCTCTGCCTGGCCCACCAGATCTGACATTTCTGGAGAGAAATACACTCTCCAGGGAAATTCCCTTTGTCCACAGTTTCTGCTGTTGTCCAATTACCTAAGAAAGATTTTGCTATTTTATCTCTCAAATACCGGCCTGGAAAGCAAATCAAATTTCAATTTGCATAGTTCTGTCTCAGCCAGGCGGGCTGGTGTGCGTCAGAAAATACAATATAAAAAGTGTGTGTAGGTATCTATATATATTTATAAACTTCAATGAAAATTCCTGTTCTCATTAGGAGCCTGCTGGAAGCCTGCTGCAGTCAGTCACAGGACAGTTATTGATCTAACGAGGTTTGGAAGCAGCCCAGGGTCTCCTGGAGCCATGGCTGTGCAGAGAACTGGTGCCTGCAGCTCATTTTTCCTTCCTCCCAGCCAGTCCTGCCCTGGGGAGCAGTCACTGCCCCGAGCTCTGCTGGGCCTGCAGAGGGATCCCTCCACCCTCGGGAGGGGTGATGGGCAGGGAACAGAGCTGGGATCCGTTCTGGGAAATCCCAAACACTGCCAAGTGTCACACACCTGAGCCCCTGGGCTCCTCCTGGCTCCTGCTCGGGGTCTGGGACAGCCCAGCCAGGGCAGAGGGTGCCTGCAGCACCTCCCAAAGCTGAGCCTGGAGCAGGTCCCAGGAGGTTCAGGAGGTGCCTCCTCCCTCAAACCTGGGGTTTTGTTCCCACTGGGGCTTTTCCCACCAAGCCTCGGGTTTGCTGTCCACAGCCAGCCCTGGGGCTGCAGGACAGGTGACCCTGCCCTGCATGGGAAGGGCCCATCCTGGACATGGAACCAGCTCTGGAACTCAGGGCACAGAGCAGCAGGGCCGTGAATCCATGGGGAGCCCCCTGGGAGAGCCAGGGGCACCCAGGGCTTTGGGATGGAGCACTCCTGCTCCCAGGGGAACCAGCTCTGGGAACTCCCAGCCAGCCCGAGGCATTCCCAGAGCAAGGGAACCCTTCCTGGCTGCCCTGTCCCACTGGAGAGGCAGCTCAGCTGAGGCAGGCGGGGGGAGCTGCTCTGCTGAGGCACAGCTGGACTCATACATTCACAGAGAATTAGATAAACGGCCAAATCCCCCATTTATGTAAGTCATAATAATTCTGTTAAATGTTGGGTTTGAGCTCCTTCCATATGGATGCCAACTGCTGCTCCAGGTAACAATTACCGAGAGTTATGAAGGAATTTTCTCTAAATCCATTTTCCAGCTTGAGCTTTATTATGAATTATATGACAATAAGTGACTGAGATGGGATGAGGCAGAAATAACCCATTTGAGCAAGGCCAGGAACACAAGTTTCTCCTTGACATTTAGCAGAAATTTAAAGGCCTGAGAGTGGATCAGGGAAAAACCACCAAAAATCAACCAAAAGCCCAGAGGTCCTTGCTGTGGGTTCTTGCTGGGCTTGCCCCCACGCTCTGGTTCGTTCCATTTGTGTTTATATTCACAAATTGTGCAGTTACCCACAGCCCATGGGGGTTCAGACTCACCATCTCACCCACCTGGTTAAACCAGAGGGGCTGGAACGTGGCCAAATCCTCATCTCAATTATCAGTTAACGATTTGTTAACCCACAGGGATCTCTGGTCCAACTCCTGGCCCTGCACAGACACCCCCAATCCCCCTGTCCCTGGGGGTGTTGTCCAAGCCATGACTGAAACATTCCAGGCCATCCCTGGAGTTTCAGTCCCTGCCTGTGCCCCCTCAGGGGGAGAAGCACCTCAGACCTCGCTGTAACTCGGGTTCCCTCTCAGAGCAGAAAACCTCAAAGTAAATTAAAATAAATTGGAAAATCCAAAGAATAGCTGGTGTAACAAATGGGGTGAAGACAAGAAGCGCTATAAATAGCACTATAAATAATGATATAAACATATTTCACAGCTCAGTCTGGAACACAAACTTCAGCTTGGCCTCGAAACTTGGGGAGCAGGGAGGGAGGAGGCTCAGAAAGGGGAGATGGGAACAGAGGATGAAGCAATCCCCAGGTGGAGGGATTAAAGACAATTACTGTCTATCCTGGGCAGGAAAAGTGGGTTATTGGAATATTGGTGGGCCAGGAGAGGTGCATTAGGAAGTTTTCTCATAACGCAGGCCCAGGAGAGAGTCACTTACAGTGATCAGTGATGAATTTTAAACCCAATGCAAAGCACTTCTGCATTAGGAGGTTATTAAGTGCAGAACTTATTTTCATATCAAGTTGTTGAGCAAAGCTCAGGGGGCTTTACAAAGGAATTAGATATTGATCAAGGATATTCTGAGTTTTCAGAGAGATCAGAAAATAGATTTTAAACCCGAGACTTTGGTATTTAAGCAAATAATCTATCAGGTTGGAAAATGCCAGAAACTGAAATAATATCCCAGATAAATTCTGGGTTAATTGACAAAAGCATTTGCTTAAACCCAAACATTTACCTGCAAAGTTTGTGCGTTCCTATTGAGTCAAATGTTTGTAATTTAGGGATTACCAGAAAATACAGAGGGGTGGTGATTCCCCAGCTCCCACTGCATCCTCCTGGGAGCTGCTGTGGCTTCCTGAGGACACTCTGTGGGCTGAAGGAAAAGAGCAAGGGCAAAACATAAATCCCTTTTTTTTTTTTTTTTTCTTTGGCTGCAGGGAAGCTAAAAATAACTTCAGAGGTTTGAAAACAAGAGGTTTTCAGTGAGCCCACACTACAAGCACTAATTAACCTCAGTGCTGAACCACGGAAGTGACAAAATGCTGAGGTGCCTCAAGGAGCCGCGAAAATCAAGCGCCCCATTACTGCTCCCCTTAATTCCACCTGCAGGTTTATGTGCCAGGATTTGGACTGCACTGGCAATCATAAATCGAGCATAAAAGCTTTCTCTTCTCAGGGCCCTTCCAAGCCCTGGCTGGAACGTGCTGGCATCAGAGGCTTTGATTTGTGATATCAGAACTATTCGCTGAAAAAGGCTTGTAATGAAATTTTCAGAAATTTCCTTTTTTCCACCCCGCATGTCTAAAGTAACAAAGCTGATTTCTTGACTTTTAAATGTCCTGCCACGAAGCACCTACGGCCATAACCTGAATTTTACTGTGGGGAAAGGTGCTGTTCCTGTCAAGACCATTTCTTATAAATAGCCCTGATATTCAGATTTTTAGGCTTGGCAATATTTAGATTTACCAACTTTATTCAAAATTAAAACACAAACATGAGAACTGGATCATTTAAATTCTGTTAATTTATTCAGTTAAAATTATTCTAAGGGAAAGAAGAACAGTTTTAAGTTGCTGGGGGTGTGAGGAAGAAAGGAGCAGATCTCATGGAATGCCTGCCCCCTGCCACGATGCAGCAGCTTTAATTGAGTCCATAAATTGCCCATCTTTGGCGAGCCCTGTTTCTGGGGCGGGTGCTGAGCTGTCCAGCGTGCTGAAAGCACGTGAGGAAACGCCTGCAGCACTGGGAGAGCAGTCAGCATCGCTGTGGCTCATCTGAACCAAAAGGAACTTTTTGGTTTGTTTTTTGTTTTTAATGTAATTTTACAGCAGAGGTAGTTCTGTGCATTTTTCAGCTTCTTCATCAAGATAATTCAATTTATACATCTTAATCAAGTGCAGAGTTTAAAAAATGGGCTCCTGCTGGTCTCAGAGCAGAATGTTCTATAGAGGATGTGTGGCTCCAGGAGTACTTTTGGGAGTTTCCCAGGTGCATTGCCCGGCTCTGAGGGTCTCCCCGTGCCTGCTTCCCCTGCTGTGTTTCCCAGGGCACTCTGTCCCCAAGGGAGAGCTGGGCCTCCCTGGGGCTGATCTGCAATAATGCACCCCAGGAATCCCCTCTGGGCCTCCCTAGGGCTGATCCTGATCCCTTCTGGAGGCTGAGCTGGGACAGAGACCAGCCAGAGCAAAAGGATAAAGCAGGGACACCCAGGGACACCGGGACAAGGACACCCAGGGACAGACAGGGGGACCCAGGGACACTCAGGGACAGACAGGGGGACCCAGGGACACTCAGGGACAAACAGAGACACTCAGGGACACGCAGGGCTGAGGGTCTCTCCAGGCTGAGCAGCCCCAGCTCCCTCAGCCTTTCCTGGGCACGGAGATCCTCCAGGCCCTTCCTCAGCTCCAGCAGTTCCTGTGCTGAGGACCCAGAGCTGGACACAGCACTCCAGGGCTGGGCACAGGGGCAGGATAATCCGCTCCTTCTTAAACTCCAACTCCATCTTAATTAATCTCCTTTCACAGAAATTGTAGTCATTTCATGAATCTCATCATGACATGGGCACATCTCCTGTGTAATTTATAGAGATTGTAATGATTCATTTGATAGGCATTGTCTGTGGGTTTCGGCTCGTCAGGGATCAGCAGAGCTATAATTACACAGTAATTACTAAATAAGTTATTCACAAATTGCTGTGCCAGTGAAAGCAAATAGCAGAGCAGTTGAAGAGGATCCAGTCCTGGGCACGTGCCCGACCCGTGCCAGGGCTGTGGGGATGGGGCTCGCTCTGAGCACGGTGGGAATCGTGGATCAGAGGGGGATCCTGCTGGGGAGGATGGCTTCTGTCCTGGGAGGGGCTGTCCATGCCTGTGGTGGGATCAGAGGGCTGCCCTGGAGCAGGGAGCAGCCAGAGCCAGAGGATAAATTGGGGATTTATTCCAAGGCCTCCCTGGGCACACCTGGGCAGCACCAGAGCCCGGCTGGGCCACACCCAAGATGCCCCAAAATGGGCACAGAATGGGTGACTGAGCACGGGGTCCCACACTTTGATCAGTTCTGCTCCAGCAGCACATTGCAGTTCATTGGCCAATTCCAGCTGCAGCTCATGCAGCTCCATCCTCCTTGGTTTTCCTTCTCCCCTCACCCTTGGTTTTGTTCTTGGCCTGAAAGTTGTCCTTGGTGCCGAGCTGGAGAAGGAATTGTTTTGTGTGCTCTGCGCAGAGAGCTCAGGAGCACTGAATATAAACCCAGAACTGCCCACTAAACCAGCACAGGATCTATAAAATATAAAAGCTCAAACTTAAGGCCTGACCTGTATTCCAGAGCTGCAGCAGCAGCCTTTTCCCCAGGGAACCCTCCAGGAGGTGGTGGGATCAGAAATCTGAGTTCCCCTGGCTAGGAGAGCATCTCCCTGGGCTGCCCAGGGCACAAGGAGCCCAATCCCACAGGGACCATCCCTTGGGCCACAAATGGACCACAAACCCTGGGGGTGTGGGCACCTGAAGCTCAGGTGAACCCTCCCCAGTCAGCTCCCCATGTCCAAGCTGCTGCTCCCGTGTAACTCAGGCAGATTCCTCTGGTTCCTCCTTCTGCTTTTCTGGGAAATGCAGTAACAAGTTCCCAGTGCCAGAGGGCAGGGAGGGATGGGATTTTGGGCAGGAATTGTTCCCTGGCAGGGGGGGCAGGCCCTGGCACAGGGTGCCCAGAGCAGCTGTGGCTGCCCCTGGATGCCTGGCAGTGCCCAAGGCCAGGCTGGACACTGGGGCTGGAGCAGCCTGGGACAGTGGGAGCTGTCCCTGCCATGGCACGGGTGGCACTGGGTGGGCTCTGAGGTCCCTCCCAGCCCAGTGTGGGATTGGGTGAGTTGCTGCCTCACCTGCTGCAGCTGGGCCTTGTCCTGAGCCCTGTGCTCCCGTGGCTTGGGGGGTCCCAGCACTCCCCTGGATCAGTGACAGACGAGTCTCTGGTGCCCCAGCACCTGCCCCTTCTCAGGTGTCCCCTGCTGCAGCTCCAAGGTGCATTTTTCACATCTCAAGGTGCATTTTGCACATCTCCAAGGTGTACTTTGCACATCTCCAAGGTGCATTTTTCACATCTCAAGGTGCATTTTGCACATCTCCAAGGTGTACTTTGCACATCTCCAAGGTGCATTTTGCACATCTCAAGGTGTATTTTGCCGTATTTATTTCCAGAAATACAGCGCCAGTTGTGCAGTTTTAAAGAGTGACCTCTGAGAACAGGAATATCATTACTGGGAGCCAGAGCAGTGCTAATCATATGTTTCTGAGCAGGAAAATGCTAACAGATTTCCAGGTCTGCATTATTCATGAGCTTCCATTTATCCCTGTGAATGAAAGACCAAACTCAAAGGACACAGCCAACTTTGTCACTTTTTCATCATTTTGTTGTGGTCTCAGCAGCTGTAAGAATCATTAAAGCAGCAGATTTCCCTGGAAAAATCTGAAATGGGGAATGAGGACGAGTGAGCAAATATTGTTTATCCTTTGGAACACTGTAGCTTGAATACTTAAATCAAGGCATTGTCTTTCATGTCCCTCTGGTGACGTGGGCACACCCAAATGATGGAACTCAGTGGGTTCCTGTCTGTGCTTCACCTGGCTTTGTCCCCCAGGCACAGAGAGCACCGGGATGGGGGCAGGCTCAGGAGCACTTCCCCGGATCTCTGCTTTATATTCCAATGAAGGGAGAGTGTCCTGGTTGTGGGCTCTTAAAATGGGGCATTTCCCTGGGGTCTCTCCAGTTCTTGGAGGATGCAGCCTCCCTTTTATCTCAATTTCCAGCTGCATTTCCCTCTCTCTTTCCCCACTGGTTGAGGGACTTGAGAGGTCCAGACTTCCCTAAGATTCCCCTCTAATGTATAACCCTCCCTTTTAGTGTTTAATTCTTACGGAATTTATGGTTTGTCTCCATTGTTTCTTCCATCTTTCAATATCCAATTCCATTTCTCAGCAAACGTACAGTTTGTTTGTAAGACAAATACCATTTTCCATTCATCCATCAGTGAGATCCTCCCCATTGTTCCCTTTATCTCTCAGTTTTATCTACCACAGCCCCACAGCTGGTTTGGAAAGGCAAATCCCTCCCTGCTCTCCGGGCACACCTTGGTGTGTGCAGGTGCTGAGGGTCCTTCTGAGACCCATAAAGATCTCACTGCTCACACTTATTTCTCCAATCTGTTAAAAGCCACGATTAATTCAGCCGAGTTTTTCCTCCCTGCATTGCACTTCTTCGTTTTTAACGCTTTAGTGCTGTAAATACTGATGCAAAGATGTGCCCTCAAGTCAGTGGGGATATTTTAGTGATACTCCAAAAGTGCCCTGCAAATGAATGGCTGCTTCTGCCAGCATCCATTTGCTGGGGAAAAAGCTCCCTGATTTATTCATTTATTCAAAATACAGGCAGTCCTGCTAAAGGTAAAGCCTTAAGCATATACCAGTGTCTTATAGATGTGAAATTGTTGTGAGAGTGAGGATGCAAACTGCATATTCTTACTGCTGAGAGAATCGAATGTGTGACCTCTAATTAAAATATTGAGTGTTCTGAATTAAAATAAAAATTTGTCTGTTGCTGGTTCACGCACACACATAACACTGCCCCTCACCTTTAAATTAAATTGAATTAAACTAAATCAAATTAAGTTTTTTTTACACTATAAAATCCTACATAAAACATGATGGTTCACTTTGGAACTTATTAAAAACTAACTAAATAAAAAAGCTTTAGACTGAGACATGAAAACAATGTTCAGTATCTTTCTCTGCCTTCCCATAAGGAAATCAAATTCCATCTGAATTTAAGTCGAATTTGAAATTCATCCCATTGTGCTGCCAGGTGAGAACAAGTCTGGGACTCGGGGCTGGAATCCACAAACCTGGAGGCTCTTCTTTTACAGCAGGGCACAAAAAGATGTCAATAATTCCAATGGTTTTCTAGAGCCGTAAAAATATTTGAATATTTATTGAGAAGCCCTTGCCATCAAGCAAAACAATCAGCTGGAGGCGTGGAGCTGCCAGAGGACGGAGTGAGAAAACTCCCTGGCAATTTCAGGCCTCAAACTTAAAGCTCACAATTATTATTTTTTTAACGTCTCACCGGTGTAGAGCTATTAAATATTTATCATCCTGTAATAAAAGAATAAACCATTTAAATAAAATAAACCATTACGAGGCAATTAAGGCGTAATAACTCAAAGCTGCAGAAAAGCTCTAATTGTAATTGCAAAATATTAAGGGTGAGAGAAAGACACAGAATAAATTAAGGTCACGTCTCTGCCCCATCCACTCACAGCTTCCATCCAAAAGATTTATTGTGAAGTGTTTTTCCATTTTTCGTGGCACTCGAACAGGCTCTGGCTTCCCTAGGCTTAAGGACCTCGATTTCACAATAAATCATTAATCTTTAACAAAGCTGATGAAGCCTGGGGGAGATTAGCTTAAATAAACCCAGTTAATTATCAAAGGTCATGAATGGAAGCAGTTATGAGCATTTTTTTAATTAACTAATGAGTTGGTATTTAACTGCCAGTTGTGTTTTGGTCCAGTTATTGATTCCTCCAAGTCAAAATATCAAAGTCAAACCATTGTAGTGATGCAGATGGAAATGAAAGGAGCTGTTTGCATTCTCCAGCTGGGCAATGCTCCCCTTAGGACAATCCCACCAAGGCCCCCGGGCACCCCTGAGAGCTCCTCGGGCAGGTTTGGGAATGTGCCCATTCCCTGGGGAGCCTGGGCAGGGCCAGCACCCTCTGCGTGGCCTGGTGGATTCGTTGAATATTTATATTTATANTATTTATATTTATATTTATATTTACACAGAGCATGGGACAGGACTGCTGGGGCGGCTGCCTCCAAGCTTTTATTCCAGGATAATTTTCAGTCTCATTTTACAAAGCTAAGTGAGGGAGATGGGAGCAGCTTCAGCCACAGCAGCCCAGGTTCTCTCAGTTACATCGTCTCTAAAAGCTTTTCAGCCAACAGGGTAATATTAAAAGTTGACAGGGGTTTGTTAAAGCCAATTAGTAACTGACACGTACACCTTGCACCTAACCCTGCTGACTTGATAGACTAAAACAAGGGATAAAGCTCCTTTATTAACTCATATTTCTGTTATCTTTATGTGTTTTCTAAGGGCCATCTTTATTCAGCACACAGCATTGTTATTTCCTGATCTTTTCTTAACTCCCTCCCATTTCTCCATTCTGAGATTGCTTTCCCACAGCTTTCTGAGAGTTTTATGGCTTTTCTATTTCCCACAATGTCCAGCCTAAACCTGCCCTGACAGACCCCTGAGGAGAGCCCAGAGTCAGTGTGAGGGGCTGCAGGACGCAGTGACACATCCCAGAGTTTCTGTTCCTGGGAAAACAGGCTGGATTTGCTGCCACTGGGACACTGAACACTGAGAATCCATTATAGCACTGCTTTCTATTCCCCAAAGCAAGAATTGGGTGTGGCTTTACTCACAACAAAGCCCATTTCTCATTTTTAACCCTGGTATCCCTCTAACAGCTTTAACTGCACCCAGCACAACAGTCTGGTTTTGGAGTGATGGAATAAGGTACCACTAGAACAAAAATTGGGATTTGTAGCCTTAACTCTAACCATCCCAGGGATGGGCTGGTGCTGAGCTCGTGCTGGGAGGGGGCCCAGAGAACTGGAAAAGAGCCTGGACACCGTGCTGGGTAAAATGGGAATGCTGGGTTAAATGGGAATGCTGGAAATGCTCTGGGCAGTGCCCAGGCTGCTGCTGGCTCTGCTGGGAGCTGGACCAGGCTGGGCTCATGGCTGGGGGGGAAGGATGTCCCTGGAACAGGGGCTGGGAGCAGTCACAGGAATAAAGGGATTTATTAAAGGCTTTTAAAGGAACACTTTGGGCAGGGCAAGAGCCTGGCCAGGGCTGCACCCAGGATGAACCTCGGGTCAGGAGTTCTCACACTTTGATGAGTTTTGGTCCATTCCCATTTTGGGGTTCATTGCCCAATCCCAGCTCCAGGTTCTGCAGTCCCACCCTCCCAGATTGCTCCCCTCAATTCGCTGCTCTTTGCCCTTTTTGGGGCTGAGGCTGCAATGGCTGTCCTTGGTTCTGAGCTGGCAAAGGATTGTTCTGTGCCCTTGGTTCTGGATTGTTCTGTGCCCTTGGTTCTGGCAAAGGATTGTTCTGTGCCCGGCAAAGGATTGTTCTGTGCCCTTGGTTCTGGGGCTGGCAAAGGATTATTCTGTGCCCTTGGTTCTGGATTGTTCTGTGTGCCTCAGCTGTGAGGAGAACTGGCTCACACTTTGTATCGGGTTCAGAGTCACACCCCAAGTGCAGAATCTGGAAATATAAAAGCTAAAGCTTCAGGCATCACTTGGGAGGCTGAAATCCCTGCTCTGCTTTTGGCTGAGCTCTCCGTGGGCTCTGGGGATGGAAGGCTGGGCCTGGATCCCTCCTGCCACTCGTGTGCTCCTCACAGGAGCTGGGCTTTATTCCAGGAGCTCCAGGAGGAGCAGGGTGAGCACAGCCAGGCTGGAGACGAGCAGATCCCCCCTGGATCTCTGAAGGAATCTGCCCTCACTTTGTTCCCTTTGCTCAGGCAAACGGGGGCTGAGGAATCGCTGCCTTCCCAACCACATACAAGGAGATTTGCTGGGCAAATAATTACAAGTAATTGGCCTCTGGTGAACTAAAAGTCAGGGTTTATTTACTTGCTTGTTTTTACCTGCCTGTATCCTCTAATAGCTCCTTCCAGCTCATATTTTTCCCAAACCTTGGATGTCAGGAAGCTGCAGCTGTGGGTCCTGCCCTCCTCGAACACGTCTGTAATTCTCAGTCCCGCTGTCCTCCCCTGCCTAGGAATTTACTGTTGTTTTGACAATTTTATGTGCAAACATATTTAAATCCCTCTGACCTCAGCCTCCCGAGCTGATTGAATTTTGCTTTAACTTTGGTCTGGCAATTTCCATTTCCATGTTTTTATGCAGAATGCCGGGGTTTCAGCTTGTGATAAAACTGAGACAAAAATAGGTTTGGGTCCGTGCTGAATTCCTCTGTGAGCAGAGGGGCTCTCAGTTCTCTCAAGGTGCTTTATTCCTCCACTGTGTGGCTGAGTGGACATGGTGGTGTTTTAATTGGACTTGATGATCTTGGAGGTCTCTTCCAGCAGTGATGATTCTGTGATCTCTGGGGTCAGGGAGTGCCTTCCCCCAGGTTTGCTTTGGTTCCTTTCCTGAGCTGCTGTTCTGGCTTTCCCAGACAGGCCCTTTCAGCAGCCAGCTCCTTTTGTTCCCTGTAATTTGCCTCCTTGTGCTGGGGAGCCTTTCATGGGGTGGTTTCCCATTTTGATAAGAGGTTTTCTCTGCCAGCTCCTTTTTGCCTGGGATCAGAAAGGAATGTCTGGATGCAATCTCTGTGTTTTTGGTAGAAGGCAGCACTAAACGTCCTTGACATCTGACCTCACCTCCTTGGCCCAGCTGTCTTTAGTGTTTATATTCTCCAGAGGTTTTCTTTGTGAGGATTAGAGCTGCAGCCACAAATCCGTGGGGTTTATTCTCCCACTTCATTTAAACCCACTCAGCTGCTGACTGCCTGGGCTATTTCATTTCCAGTGTTAGATCCACTCATCACCCCCAACCAAAACTGATTTTAAGGAGAACATCAGGCTTTGCTTCTTCCCACAACAACGTGCTGGAGGTTCCTGCAGCCACATTTCCCCTTCCCCACCCCGGCAGAGCTGGGCTGCCACAGCAGCACCTGTGAGAGCATTGCCCTGGTTTAATTTGGATAATTGAACAAAGTGGATAGAGGGAAAATTCCTCTGCTGGCAAGTTCAGGCCAGGAAGGCAGTCAGGGGGCTGAGGCATTGGTGGATTTAGAGCTGGGCAGAAATCCCCACCTTCCAGGCGTGTTTGGCAGCCAGGGATGTTGTGCCAGTATCCCTACGCCCAGAACATTCCTGGTTTTACCTTTTTGAACCCAGCCTGACCTAAAGCTCTGGTGTAAACTAGCGAGCTGGCTTTGGCTTTGGCTGCAAGGCTCTGCAGGGCACACAGGGCCCTGCACACGCAGCCCCAGCTCTGCCAGGGGCACACCAGCAGCTGCTGGGCACTCTCTGCTCTGGGAAGCAAAGCCCCAAAGTTCAGCTCCCGGAGAATTCCCCAGTGCAGCCCCAGAAATGGCACAGAAAGTCAGGGGCTTCCATTAGACTTGCAGATTGTTTTCCAGGAGCACCCTTGGAAATCTGAGCAGTCCTGATATTGCAGGGTTGGGGTCCCAGGAAAGTGCAGCACAGACAGTGCCACTCTTGCCCACGCATCCCTGTCTCCCAGTGTTCCTGAGGAGTCATTAATAAATTTTAATTTGAATGAACCAGCCTAGCGTGCTTCTACAAAACCAGCTGGTTTTGTTTTCTCTCTATAGACTTGAACATTTCCATGCATAAAGATTTGCAATGAGTTTTAGAACTCGAAACTAGAAATAGATCCATCTCTCCAATGCCTTGATCTAATAATGTATTTAAAAATGAGATTTTTTGCAAGCATAATACATGAAATCACCGCCCTCGCTTCCAGCCTCAATGCTGCCAGGAATCTCTGACTTTATGCTACCTTAAGCACCTATAATTAAGTCTAGATCCGATGTTTCCCGGGGAGACACGATCCCAGCACATTCCCTGCTGGTTTGGGTAGGGTATTTTGCTTTTTAATGAAATATTGTACTGACTGAGTGTGTTAATTTGCCTGATTGTTGGAAAGAATGATGTTCATCTGCAGCGAGAGGAACTTTTCCTTTCCTAGGAAGCTACAGTCATGAGGGTTGACTCCTAAATTGCCAAGAAAAAGATGCTGTTAACTCAAGGTAGTCAGAAAAAGAACTTCTGTCATCATTGCACAACACATTTGAGCCAGGCTGAGAATTATCCATGAGGAGAAGTTGTAACTGCTCAGAACATGAAGGTCTGGGAGAAGTTAAGGAGCACTAAATCAAATTATTGCCCCACTTTTAAAACAGCCATTAAAATACAAAATCGAGGAAATCTTGATAGGTTTGTGTTTTCTCTGAGTCCCTTGTTTGACCCCAATTCCTGCTCCTCCTGCTGAAGGCAGGGCTGCTCCGTGCAGGGGCACAAACTCCTTTCCCAGGGGAACGTGTTGGGCTGGGAGCATTTGCTGTGCTGAGTGTCCCTTTGCCCTTGTGCTGAGTTTCCTTTGCCCTTGTGCTGAGTTTCCTTTTCCACTGTGTTGTTTCCCTTTTCCCTCATGCTGAGTTTCCTTTTCCCTCTTGTTGAGTTTCCCCTTTCCTTTGAGCTGAGTATTCCTTTCAGCCAGTTAATTGGACTTGATACTCTAGTGCTGAGTTTCCTTTACCCTCATGTTGAGTTTCTCTTTTCCCTCGTGTTATTTCCCTTTCCCCTCGTGCTGATTTTCCTTTTCCCCCCGTGCTGATTTTCCCTTTCCCCTCACACTGAGTTTCTCTTTCCCCTGATGCTGAGGTCCCTTTCCCCTGACACAGATTTTCTCCAGCAGCCCCTCTTGGCAGGGACAGTCCCTGCAGCAGCCCCAGCCCAGGAGGGGCCCAGGGGCAGCCAGGCCCTCCCTGTGCCCCTGCCTGAGAAAGCAAATTTGGGCTTTCCAGCAGAGTGATCCAAACCCCACCAATTTCCCCCTTTCCCAATCCACGCCCATGTTATAAAGTCCACAGCTCCTTAAAACTTGGGCATCACTGAAATCAGTAGGGTCTCTCATATTTCTGCATTTCTGGGTAATTTTGCTTTCTCTCTGTTAAATATTCTGGTGAAAAGCCTCGTTTGTGCCTCAGGCAGTAGAGCAGAGCTTTGGAGCATGATGCAGCCCCCAGAGGATCCTCCCCACCCTTCCTCTTCCCCCCTGGAGCCAGCTGCACGTCCCTGGGGTGCTCCTGCCATGTCCCCTCTCCCTTCCCAGTGCCCAGCTGCCATGCTGGGAGGAGAGGAGGGATACCAGGGGGGACCCACCTTTCCTCAGCACATCCTCACCCCCTGAAACCCTTTTTATGCTGAAGGTGTCACCAACTTCATGGATTTTAATGCCAATTAAAAGTGTAGCACAGCTGAAATTCCATTTTACTTCTAAAACGTGATTGGGGTTCATCAGCGCCCGTGGTGTGTTTGTCAAGGTGTTGAATAATTGGTTTTAAGGTTGGAAACATTCATCTGCATTAGCAAAAGTTTAGCAGCTGGGTAAAGAAACTTGGTAACTTTTTATTTGGGGAAATATTTGCCTGCTATTTCTCTTGGACTCGTGATTGCACTGTGTTAACCTGAAAAGCAATTGTAGGTGGAAGAAAAGCCTCAAAATTGGCCAGGAGCTGGTGTGTGCTCAGCCATTCCCTGCACATCCCTGCTTGTCAACTCGCTCCCATTTTTTTTCATTAGTTTCTTGTTATAGTCAAGATATGGTCAATGATCTTTTGAGCTTGGTAATTTTGTTAAACCTTTTTTATGAGGAGTATTGAATTGCTGCATTGAGATGGGAGCTTGCTTCCGTGCGAGATTAATTGGGACTGGTATTTCATTTTGCATATCACTATTCAAAGCTAATAAAAAGGCCCAGAATAATGAATTCTTAAGTCAAATTATAATGAAAAGCCACAGGTGATTGTTTCATTAGGCTGGATGCAGGAGAACTGTGTCTTCTCTTAACTTTGCCTGTTTGTATTGGTTGCCCTGGGAGAAGTAAACAACTTCCAAATGGGTTTGATGTTTCTGAGAAGTGTTTTCTTCTGGAAAGGCTTCAATAATTAAAAAGATGTGCCTTCTTAAAAGTTCACCCAAGCACAAAACTATTGCTTTAAAACATTCTTTGTTCAAAACTGTTACCTTGACTGATATTCATGGGAGGAAATTGCCTTCAGTGGAGTGAACAAAGCCCATCTCTCAGCCAGCTTCCAGTGCCTCCCCGGGGAAATGCTTTGGAGCTGGAGAACTCCAGGGGCAGAAGGCTTGGCCCGATGGGAACGTGCTGGTGCTGCTGGTGTGCACGAAATGTGCCCTAGGGCAGCGCTGGGTGCAGCCCCAGCCCCGAGCTCTGGCCGAGCCCGGGAGGCCCAGTCCCACTGGAGATTAAACTGTGCTGTCTCTTGCATGACTGTTTGCTGTCTCATTCTGTACTTGTCTTCCATGTGTGATTAACTCCCAAATGTTCTCTTTCTTTTCCTTTTTTTTTCTTTTTTTTTTTTTTTCCCTTTTTGTAGAAATTATTGAGCCTACTACCTCTAGTCGTGTCTCAAGCCCAGGTCAGTATCCCCCGCAGGAGGGTCGCTGCCTGCAGGGCCCCATTGCCATCGTGCCCGGGGCTGGCCTGGCCAGCTGTGTCGTGGTAGTGCTGGCCTGTCCCCTCCGTCTTTGTGCTCCCATTGGTGTGTCTTCCCTCCAGGCTTTGTGTCTTGTCTCTTTGTCCCTGTTTTGAGCAGCCTCTCCCGCATCCCTGTCCCTGCCGCGGGTCTGTCCCGGTGGGGCACTGCTCCGTGTGGGCAATTCCCTGCTCTGGGACCACCTCATCCTTCCAATCCTCGCTGATGTTGTTGCAAATGTGGATGTTGGGCTGAGGATTTGCAGATTTCTCGTCCCTGGGGGCTGTGGGGTTGGAGCCAGGAGGTGTTTGTGGGAGCTGCACGCCTCTCCCTGTGCCTGGCAGGGGTTGCCAGGTTCCGACTGCTCGTGGTGCATCCCCATTTCCTTGGGGATTTCCTGTTGCTGCTCCCCAGCAGGACACCCTCAGTGGAGCAGGTCACAGAATCTTGGAATGGTTTGGGTTGGGAGGGACCTCAGAGCCCACCCAGTGCCACCCCTGCCATGGCAGGGACAGCTCCCACTGTCCCAGGCTGCTCCAGCCCCACTGTCCAGCCTGGCCTGGGACACTGCCAGGGATCCAGGGGCAGCCACAGCTGCTCTGGGCACCCTGTGCCAGGGCCTGCCCACCCTGCCAGGGAACAATTCCTGCCCAGGAGACAAAAACAAGCAGAATTTTCCTCTGGTGAAACCTTCACCAGTTGTGCACTTTTATTTCCTAATGAAATGAAAAAATTGGAAGGACTGTGCCAGAAAGCCACAGAAATGGAGGTGATAAAACCAGGTGAGGCAGATTAAACCAAGGGCTGCAGAAGGAAAACCAGGCACAGGTGATTCCAATACCCTCAGACCTGCAGGAGTAGCAAGACAAGTGTTTAAATCTCCAGTGCTTTAATTAAAGGTCTTAGGGAGGCCAAGCTCGGGTGTCACTCGGGGGGCAGAGGTGCTGCCTCCCTGCCTTCCCCAGGGAGCTTCCCAAAGCTCTCCATCTCCTCCAGGGCAGAGCCTGTGCCCTGCCTGCACCTCCTTTAGGGCAGAGATTGTCCTGTGCCTGCAGCCAGAGCCGCAGCAAACCCTGCTGCTCTGCAGGAGCAGCCTCCATCCCACCCCACGGCTCGGCAGGGGCACGGCACTGCCCACAGCTGATAGTGCTGCAACACAAGCCCCCATCCCGGGCATTTTCCACAGCTGCTTTGGACTACCAAGCAGCTGAAAATAAGCTGGGGGATTATTTCTGGAGTTAAGAGGAGCTGAGAAGAAGGAAAGAGTCGCCGCTGTGTCGGTTGTGCAAAGTGGTGATAGGAGAGCCCCACTCTGTGTGCTGGTTACCCCCGGGGGCTGCAATCCCCAAAAATGCCCTCAGCCTGATCCTGCTCCAAGCTCTGTCCAGGGAGGGAGGGATAATGCTGGCTGGCTGCAGCTGGAATGGGCTGCAATAACATTTCTGGGTTTAATCTCCATGAGTGAGTGCTCCCACAGAGTCACAGTCGTTCCTCACTTTCAAAAACTGCTGTTCAAGTAACACAGCTTTGAGATGTGTTTGAATTCTTGTGGGTAGAAATTTGCAATAAATGAGCAAAATGGGGGAGTGGAAAGGAATAGAGTCCTCTAATAATGATCCCTCTCTTAATTCTGAAAGCACGGTGCTAAATAGAGAGGGCTTTTTCCAAACATGAAATTGAGAATATGAAAACCTCTGAACACAATAGAAGAAAAATTTGGGAGTCATTAAAGTTGCAATAGTTATGAAACTACATGAGCAAATGCAACATTAAATTACCCAAGGAAGTACTCTGAGCTCAGTTTGCAGATGAAAACCAACATCTGTTCTGCTGAAAGACAACAGAAAAGGGGAGGAGGGTTTAAAGACAGTTCCCAAAATGGTTGAAAATTTATTATTGAGTCTTTCCTCCTGGAAAAGAGCCCTGGTACCAGCAACGACATTGCACTGAACTACTCTATTTGCCTTCCCTAATTAAATAACCCTGTGATAGTCCCTCTACTTGGCTAATTTTAGCCTGGTAAATAGCTGGGAAATGCCAGCACTATTGTTACCAAGTTATTCAGCTGCAGAGGCAATGAGAAACTTCCCAGAGTGTCAGGAACGGAGCCCCTCGTGTGCTGCAGCATCAGCAGGGAAGGCAGAGGGCTGGGCTGGGAGACGGTGGCAGAGAACCTGGGCTGCCTGTCCACAGCTGCTTGAGACAGTAAAATTAGGTGTATCATCAATCTCAGAATGGCTGGGGCTGGAAGGGACCTTAACATCCCTGCCACGGGCAGGGACACTTTTCTGACTTTGTTTAAAGTCCTCCCGGGAGGTTTTGGCCGGGAGTCCTTGGGGTCTGCCTGCCTGCCCTGCTTCCCTCGGGCAGGAAAACAGCCCGTGGATAATCCATAGGAACTCATTTCAGCCCCGTGTCTCACGTCAGTCAGAAGGCAGAGCAGCAGCCTCCTTCCTGCTCAATCAAGGCTCTGCAGCTAATTAGCTAATTACCACCATCCTTGAGCACTTCAGTGCAGCTCCAGGGGCTGCTCCCCGGAGGAGGCTTGGCTGCTGCAAGGACAGGGATCCTCTGCAGGGTTTCAGCACTGAGGCAGAGGTTGTGAGAACGCCCCAAAGCGAGTCAGCCTCGGGCTGGGGGGGGCTGGAGGCCAAGGCTCTCCCAGAAATGAGGGGAAATGACTGAAGGGACATTCAATGTCCCACCACCTCTGCTCCAGCTTCCCAGGATCTTCTCTAGGGACCAAACTTGGAGGTTACTCTCTGCAGAAGTGAGGAATCCTTAGCAGTCCTGGAGGACTTTCAGGATCCCCCCAGCTCCCAGCAGGGGCCAAAGCATTTAGGCCATTTTTAATTCACGCCAAGCGACGCCGTGTTTGAGAGCCCTGGTGACACGTTTGTGCATTTCTCTGCTGGAGCCCTTTTCTGTACATTTGGGGATTTACTTCCCTAATTTGAAGCGACAGTGCTTCAAGCATGTAGAATTAGCTGCAAAAAGTTACAAAATTGGGGCCACGGTTGGTGTGGGTGTTGTCAGCCAGCGCCAGGAGCTGCAGCTCCTTACAAATCTTTCCTCCTTCAGCCTAATTAGTTCACAGGTGGTGTCTTGAAAAGCCTTTGAAGATGTTGCTGAATTCTTAACGCTGACTAAACAAGTAACTGTGACAGGTCAGAGAGAATAATTGAGGAATCTTCTTTAATTAATGATTTCACATCTTATGAGGCACTTTTATAAAAATTGGAGCCGGAGAGAGGACCGTAAGTTATTTAATTTTCTCAGGAACAAAAGCGTGTGTTTAAATGAGCACTTGGGCAGGTTGGACAACTCCTTGAACCTCCGTTGCTTCCCCCTGCTCTGCCTCTCTGCATGTCTAATACATTTAATATGCCAGGAATACCAAATAATACCTCATTTCAAGCAGGCTCTGTTTGTTTCATGCCAAGCCCTCCAGTTTTCCTCTTCTTGTGCAGTTGCAAATTCCATTTAAATCAGTCAGTGATTTTGCGTAAGGAGAATCTGTAGGGTTGGACTCTGAATTTCAGAATTTACAGTGCTCTTGCTTGCCATGGGGAGGGAAGCACCGTGTTCCCGCAGCTGGAGGAGTTTGTGTGTGAGCAGGAGAGGCTGGTGCAGCAAACTCAGGAGCAGGGAAGAGCCCTGGGGCAAGAGCCAGAGCCAGCCTTGCTTCGGCAGCCAAGGCCCAGGTGCTCTTCCTCCTCCTCCCTGTCCGTGCAATTCCCTCCAGGACACTGAAGGGGGGTGAAAAGGTGACCCAGATTTCGGGTGACAGATCCTGGATCACTGCAAATTTAACTTCTAAATCCTGTTAGGAGCAGATGTGTGTTTGTTCTAGGAGCTTTTGATGCTTGGTGGCCACACTGCTGCCTCCCAAATCCCACCTGGGAGGAAAGGCAGAGTCTCCCATCTCCACCAGCTGAGGTGTGCCAGTACCCAGCACTTCCAGTGCCCAGTCCCAGACCCCCAGAGGTTCTCGTGTCCCTGGTAACAGACAGAAAACAGATACAGGGCTATCAAACCTTGCTCTGAGTAGTTTGGCATCAAACAGGGGAATATCTCGAAAATATCAATCTATTCAACCTCCTTGTTGATCAGCTGACAGCTTTATGTTCAGAGCGTGTCGTGGGCGTTGCTGCTGCATTTCAGAGCCCGGGCAGGTGTGAAATTCCAGCGTGGTTCCCTGTGCCAGGCAAAGCTGCTTTCTGTACACAGCCAGCTCCGTGCACCTGCACCGCTAATGCTGGGTTTTGTGGGAATTATATCCTGTGGGAAATAGCTGCCTTCCAGCGCTGCAGTCACCTGCTGCCACAAACAGGTGAACTCTGTGTTTGTAAATGATCCCGGGAAGGCTCATCCTCGGAGTGAATGGGTGGAATTAGGTAAACATTCCTGCTTAGGCTGAGCGAGTGTCTCGGGGTGTGCTCGGTGACATTCAGCGTGTTCAGAGCCTGCATCATCATTCCAGCAGAATGTTTGAACACACTAAATCATATTATTCACTGCTTGCTGAAGAGATGCATTATTTAATATCAAGAGAGCTGCTTTCTATCAGCTGAAAAATAGGACTAGAACTAGGTCGTTTTTAGTCCATTGATTTCCACTCTCTGAGCCGGCATGTAAAATACAAGAATGTTTTTTTCCTGATACTGTATTGCCTACAAGCCTTCTGTCAGTGGGGATTTCAATATTAATGAGTTTTCCCAGGAATATGAGAAGCCCACTTAGGAGAAGAAGCTGCTCTGAGAATCCTGAATATTTTACAATATCACACATCGATCAGTTGGCTGGAATTTCACATTTTAACCAAGGAGTGCTTCTGAGAGATGCCAGGAAAGCAGAGCAGGGCCAGGTGTGAAATGGCTTCTGGGGGCTGTGAGAAGGGTGGAGGATGTGGAAGGTGGAGAGATGCTCAACCTGCTGCTGCTGCTTCCTCCCACCCGCTGAGGGTGAGCCACGGAGGGGCCTCCCCATCCCGAGGGGTGCCCACCCTGCAAGTAGCCCCTCAGCCCCAGAGGGTGCTGGGGCTTTGTCAGCGCCCACGTGGGTTTGTGTGTTGGGAGATGGGGTCAGCACACACCAGGCGTGTGCTGTGTGTGGGAACTCCAGCATGGGAACCTTGGGAACACGGGGAGAGCTCTTCCCGTACAGCTCCACCTTCCCACAGCTATTGGGTTCAAAACACAGATATTCTGTGCAATATCCTGAGCTGGCAGGGACCCAAGGATCATTGGTCCAGCCTCTGGCACTGCACAAATCCCAAAATCCCACCCCGGGCATCCCTGGCAGCGGTGTTCAATCGCTCCTGGAGCTGTGGCAGCCTCGGGGCCGTGCCCGTTCCGTGGGGATCTGGGCAGTGCCCAGCACCCTCTGGGGAAAAACCTTTCCCAAAATCCAACCTAAGCCTCCCCTGGCCCAGCCCCAGCTGTTCCCTTGTTCTTTAGACAACCTATTTACACCTTCCCCGAGACTGAGACAAGTCCCAGCTCTGACTGAGAGAAGACAAGCAGGAGATTCCAGAATGTGACTCACCAGCAGGAAGAGAGCAGTCCGTGTTTTTATTTATCACAGAAGGATATGTTTTAAGTGAAGGTTTGATCAGCCAGAACTGGCTGACTACAGGAATTGTACAGGAATAAATATGCATATATCCATCTCGATGAGATGGGTGGCCATGTGCAGAGATTTAAAATGTATATAGAGCTGTGTATCCATAACTTCAGGGAGGGCCCAACTCTGTGTGGAATATGGAGGAGCCTAGAGCTACAGCTGGCAGGGAAGGATCTGACAAACTTGAGTTGTTGAGGGAGGGAAGGCTTGGGGGATTAGGGGACTTGTCAGAAAAAGCCTGTTTGAAAACTCCATGAATATGTCAGTTTTAAAGAAATTCAAATAAAGGCCTGTTGAGTTTTGAGTGGGGGAAAAAAAAGAAATACATTGGCTTCCTTCCAGGCTCCCCATCTCATTCCAGGCAACACTTCTTCTTTTTTTGTCTTTTCCCCGTCTGAATTTCGCACCAAATGGAAATTTCAGTTCCATGCCAGCTGCATTTAGAGTATCTATGCAACATGGACATTTTGATGGAGTTGCCAACAATATTTCCAGCCAGGATGGAAAACAACACCCCAGGATGACACAGGATCAGCCATTTCCCTACTCTGAACCTGATGTTTAAAAGCTGCATCGCTGCCATCCTTTCCTTTCCCTCCCTACAAACCCTTGCAAGGCCCAGCCTACTGAGGTGGATTTTAAGCTGGGTTTTGTCCTTCTTTAAACTTTCCAGATGAGCTCTTAACGTGTCACCAGGCAGCCCACGAAAGGCTGGGCGTGGGTTTTTCCCAGAAGGCTCTCTGGGTTAAAGAAAACAGCACCAAAATTTGTGGGTAGGAGCATGACAGCTGAGCCAGGCCTGTGTCCTTCCAAGAGCGGGGTCATGACAGGTTCCAGCAGCAGCTCTGAACAATTTTATAAATATTCCTTTATCACTGGCAACTGTTCATGATTTTCGGGATGCCCAGATTTTAACCGAGCCTCCGAATGCACAGAACAGTGTGGAGCCATCTGATTGAAATTTTAAAAGACGCTTTTCATGAAGATAGAAGTTGTGCAAAATATTTTCCCGTTTTCAGCTGCTGAGTCAGATATTTCCATAAGAAAAAGCTGTTGGGCGTGAGGCAGCAGAGGATGAACTCAGTGGGTGAGTGGCAGCCTTTGATTAAAGGCTCCCTGCCTCCCACCCCGAGCCAGGTCCTGGGGTGACACTGGGTGACACTGGGACATTGGGCAGCGCCTGTCACTCCAAACCCCAGGCTGGAATGGTTGGCCTTGGAATCTTTGGTTCTGCTCACTTCCGAGGTGCCTGACTCAGTGCTGCATTTTCCTCTTGTCAGGAAAATGAATCCCCAAACGCCAGAGGTTTGTGCCCAGAAAGGAGACAGAGCAGTCCTTTTACTTTATCCCAATAAAGGGAGAAGCCATAGGGCATTTCCCTGGGGTCTCTGCAATTTTTGGAGGACACAGCCTCCCTTTTATCCCAATTTCCAGCCGCATTTCCTCTCCCTTTCCCCTTTGTCTGAGCTACTTGAGAGTCTTGGAACACCTGATACCTAAGACTCCCCTCTAATGTATAACCCTCCCTTTTCATTTTTGATTCTCATGGAATTTATGGTTTGTCCCCATTATTTCTTCCATCTTTCAATATCCAATTCCATTTCTCAGCAAACCTACAGTTTGTTTGTTAAGGCAAATACCTTTTTCCATTCATCAGCCAGTGGGATCCTCCCCATTGTTCCCTTTATCTCCCAGTTTTACCCACCAGCAGCCCCACAGCTGGTTTGTAAGGACAAATCCCTCCTTGCTGTCCCTCACCTGGGGGGTGTGCAGTCCTCACGCTGGTCCCTGTGCAGTGAGGCTGGATGGGCTCACCCTCCTCTGCCTCCCTGCTCTGCATCCCGCCACATGAACCCACCCAGAGTGGGGGTTCTGCCAAAGCAGTTCAGAGAATTCCAGGCTTTGGGAAGCTTGGGAGCGTGTTCACTGGAACGAACTCCCAATGGGAAAACAGGAGACACATTTCAATAACCCACAGGAAACTGTCCAAGCAAAGAGCTCCGGTCGCAGAGACTCTGCAGGGATGGGCAGTGCCTGACTTGCTGTGTGCCAGGATCCCAAACCTACATTTCGTGCTGAATTCTCCCAGAATCACAGAATATCCCGAGCTGGAGAGGACCCCCAAGGGCCCAGTCCAACCCCTAACAGAAGGGGCTGTGTTTTACAGGGGTGGAAATCCCACCCTGGTCAATGCAGATTATCACTGCCCAATTCCCAAGCAGATGTTGGAGAAATCTGAAGGATTTTAGTACCTAGGGGTTGCACGCAGTACAAACTGGGGAAAAGAGATTGGGTTTGAGGCAGAATGTCTTTCTACACGCGCCTCCAAGGCTGTCAGAGTCAGTTTTAAGGCATCCATCTCTGTCCCAAAAGCTGTACTAATTGATAGAGATTTTCAAAGGCACGACTCTTAACAGAACCTGCATGCCTAAAACTCCCAGTCAGCTTTGAAAAATCTCAGCTATTGGGGTTTTTTCCCTCTGTTCTGTGTAATAACATATGCAAAGCTGAGCTGTAATGTCTCCAAAATCCTCAGGATTAAGCTGAAAAGCGAGTGGGGAAGGCTGGGGCATGAAAAGCTTCCTGATGCAAAATCCTCCACCAGTAGGAAAAGCTGCGGAGCAGCAGCAGGCAGGAAGGGTGAGGGGCTCTGGAAAGGAACCCCCCGCAGAAATCCAACCCAAATGGCCCTGGAAGTGGGGGAATCATTCCCTCTCACCCACAGGCAGCTTGCAAGACTCAGATTCCTCCCGATGGCAAATCAGCTGCTGCTGCAATCCCAAATAATTCATCCTAGGGAACGGTGGTTAAAGGTAAATGGAAGCACAGAGTCACAGACTGGTTTGGGTTGGGAGGGACCTTAAATAAATCCCATCAGTGCCACCCCTGCCATGGCAGGGACACCTCCCACTGGCCCAGGCTGCTCAAAGCCCCAATGTCCAGCCTGGCCTTGGGCATTCCAGGGATCCAGAGCTGCTCTGGGCACCCTGCCCATCCTAACAAAAGGATCCCTCAGCAGGGTCAGTGATGGGAGATGGGTCCCTTCCCTGGAGCCGCCCCAGGGAGCCCCAGCTGCAGGTGACAAACAGCGTGTTCAGTGTGACAAATCTGTCAGTAAAATGTCCAGGCACTAAATCCCGTGTGCCCCACATGGAGGCAGCTCTGGTGGGTGAGCTGGGAGGAGGAGCCCAAGGCATGGATGGCCCCATGGCACTCCTGCATTCCTGGTGTGTGGAGAGCCCTGCGCCGGCTGCAGCAGAGCCAGGCTCGAGGAAGATCTCAATCAAGTTGAAAAGTAGCAACAATTTTACTGGGGCAGTGTTTGAACACTCTGGAGTTCCATGAATAGTTAATGTCACGTCAAGGGCTGGAGACAAACGCTCCTGGATGTGAAGAGCAAATAGCTCAGGCTGTGATGAGTTATGTGTGTTCCTTGCATACACAGTCCCGTGGAAATTGCAATCATCCCTCATGAACGGGCTCGCTGCTTCTGCTGCAGGGAGGGAAGGGTGGCCACGGCCTCGGCTGCCTGGTGTGGGAAGGGAGAGCTGCCAGGGGCTCCTGCTCTGCGCTGCTGAGCACTGGCAGGGCTGTGCTTCTGCAGAGATGGCTGCTGCCGGGATTGAGGGTGCCGGCGAGCCTGGGTCCCCTCTGTGGAGGTGACCTCTGATTTAAGCTGTACCCTGTTACAAAGGGCGGAGTGGGGGCAGAACTGGGACAGGACACAGCTCACAGAGTCACCCAATCCCAAACCCACCGGGGTTGGGGCAGCCCCCCCAGATCACCGAGTGCAGCCCCTGCCCCATCCCCGCCCTGTCCCCAGCACTCAGTGCCACCTCCAGGGGCTCCTGGGACACCTCCAGGGATGGGCACCCCAGCCCTCCCTGGGCACTGCCAATCCCTGAGCACCCTTTCCGTGGGGAAATTCCTGCTGCTGCCCACCCTGAGCCTGCCCTGGCCCAGCCCGAGCCCGTTGTGATTCAAGGTGCCACCGAAACTGCCGGACTTGGCAAACTGTTGGAGTCAGTTGTTTATTTCATCCACCACCTTCTTCTAATTGAAACACTATTGATGATGAATTCCTTGACTATTGGCACAGTTCGGGAATAAATATCCATGGTTTAGGGAGTTTTTAATATTCCTATAAAAGGAGAGGAACACATGCACCATGCGGAAATATGACCAAGGGGAACCCACCAGAAATGCTTAAGGAAATCAACAGAAATCTGAATAAACCCCACATCTTAGAAATCATTTGCCAACCACCTCAGTGGAAGACTTGCTGAAAAGCTACCAGCACTGCCAGCCAAAAACATATACACCAAAAAAAAAGGAGAGAAATCATGTTCCAACCTGCTTAACTCCACATCCTTTGTCAAGAGCACAAGAATGATGTGGAAACCGTGCAGAAACTGGAAAGTTCAGTGTAAAAAATTATCATTCACGCTGCTGTATGACATTGCCTCAACACAGCAGAACCAACAAAATCTTCCTGATATATGAGAACTATCAAAGGTTGCCACTGAACATGGAGATTTAATGTGCTGCTTAATTCAAGAGCTTATTTACAATGTCACACGTCACTTGGAGAAAAATGGCTCTGACAACCAATCATTTAAAATACAGGAAGAATGTTTAACAAAAGGTCAGAAGTACAAATATTTTACATATTAACTACTAATAAATTCATTTCCTCTCAAAGTTAGGAGGATCAGCAAATGTCTCCAAAGCCATTTGCAATATTTCAGCACAAGACCCAACCTCTAATTACCAATGTAAGTTGTAAATAATTGTCAAGCATGCAGATGAGCCAAAAATTCTCTCAAATTAAAGTAATTAGCTCCCAAGTCAAATTTTTCTGTCACATTAAAACGCTTTTCCTTGTCTCCAACGTGACACTTACAAATGAGAGGCACATTGTCAGGGAAGCAGTTATTGTAGGCTGCCAGAATGATGTGCTCAGGAACCTGAGCCTCAGCGTTTTCGCTCCGTGCTCGTGCTGCTCATCCCACGTGTGAGCGGGGAGTTCACCCGGCAGGGAGCCTGGCAGGCGGCTCCAAAGCTCCCCCTCACCTGGTGTGGGAAGATCCCTCATGGTCAGCCTCGGAGCCTGCCTCTTCCAGGCTCTCCTTCCCTGAGGAGCCTTTCCAGACCTCCTGGTCCGGGACGCAGATGGGAACTGTGCCACACCCTGTGCCACAGGGATGGGGGAGTGGAAATGGGAACAGGAATGGGAGCGAGCAGCTTCCTTCTCCCAGTGCTTTCTGTGGCACTTTCATGCTTTATTCTCAATGTCCTCTTACCCAGAGCTGTGTTTGCCACGTCCAGTGGGAGATCCTGAGCCATCCTCCTGTTTAATTTTGGATTCCCAGGCAGGACTCAGACTCAGGCTTGGTTTCTATTTAACTCCAGGCTAAACAAGGTTGGGTTTGCTGGTTGCTGCAGGTGAACCCGAAACCAGGGCAGATGTGGGAGGGGACGGGGTCCCAGCCTTGCACAAATCCCATCCCAAGCCAGTTGTGTGACTGCAGAGTGCCCTGAAATAACAGGATTTACCTGCTCCTTCCCACTGGTCCCTTCCAGTGGCTGCTCCCCTCTGCCCCAATAGTTGTTGCTATTCCAGTTCAACCGGCTTTAGGCTCAGAGATCCAAGCTGGGTTTGGGGTTTCCTTGGCCCTGACTGTGCCAAGGGCAGTAAATCTGGAGGATTCCAACACAGGGACAGGCTGAGCCTTGCTCGGACATGGCTGGAGACCAGGAAAGGTTCTCCCCCAGGGGTGCTGGCACTGCCCAGGCTCCCCAGGGACCGGCATGGCCCCGAGGCTGCCAGAGCTGCAGGAGGCTTTGGACAGTGCTAGAAGGCCCAGGGGCTGTGATTTGGGACCACGGGTGAGGGGGCTGCTCCTGCTGCCCCGAGCCTTTGATTCCCTGCTCCCTTGGCTGATTCCTGCCGTGCCCTTTGCTGGTTCAAGGCGGGGATGAGGTGGTGACCCCATCCAGCACGGGTTCATCCCAGGATGGGGCTCGTGTCTCCTTTGCCTGCTACAAGTGAGCTCGTTCCTCAAGGCTGTCCCCATCCATCGCTCTGCAGCTCCTCAGAGATGTTTCATTTTTCTAACTCGACTGCGCTCCTCAGCCACACAAAGAAATGGGACATGACTGGAGTATAAAGGATGATATATAAAGCCAAATTTCATTCTGTTCCCTCACAGTAATTTTCCTCATAAATACTTCTCGGGATTGTGAAATATTCCTTGCAGCAGAATCCGAGTCCATCAGGGCTGTGCTATTTCATCCTGTTCAACTCGGAGCGCCCGCTTCATTCACCCCATCAAGGCATTAGAGGGATTCTTCTCCCGTGCAGTGTTTCAGGGAAGGTGTTTCTGTTTGATACCACCAGGTTTATCTTGTCTGAATGAAACTCGGTGTGAGATACACCTGAGCAGAGTGTGAAGGCTGAAAATGGGGGTGTTTCTGGAGCTGCCACTAAAGCTTGTGGCAGTGCCACTGCTCTGCCTCTGGGACACCCAGGGACATTCACAGGATCCTGGAATGGGTTGGGAGGAGCTGTAGAGATCACCCAGTGATCTCCCACTGTCCCAGGCTGCTCCCAGCCCCAGTGTCCAGCCTGGCCTTGGGCACTGCCAGGGATCCAGGGGCAGCCACAGCTGCTCTGGGCACCCTGTGCCAGGGCCTGCCCACCCTGCCAGGGAACAATTCCTGCCCAAATCCCATCCAGCCCTGCCCTCTGCTAGTGGTTTCCATTCCCTGTGTCCTGTCCCTCCATCCCCTGTCCCCAGTCCCTCTCCAGCTCTCCTGGAGCCTCTTCAGGCCCTACCAGGGGCTCTGAGCTCTCCCAGAGCCCTCTCTCCTCCGAGACAGAGCAGGAACCCCAGCGAGATCCCAGAGAGGGATCAGGAACTGCAGGGATTTTTAGGTACCACTGAGTGAGGAACCACTCAGTGCTCTTGGGCAGTTGCTGACTTGGGAAATGCTTTGTTCCAGAGGGTTCTTTGGGACCCTTACCCCCCTTTCATCCCGATAAGCCAGGGTGTCAGCCCTCACTGAACAGCTCTGGGGCCGGCAGCCCCACCACCCTCACGAGCAGAAATGATCTGACTTTAAAATCGCCATTGCTGGGTGTATTTTTAGCAGTGTGAGATGAGTGTGTGGCTGTTTACAGTATTTAGCATGAGTTATTTGTCGGGGAACGGCAAAGGTGACTCTGGCTGCTGTGGAGGGCAGGCAGGGAATGTGTGTCTCCTTCTGCCTCCTTGGGCCAGGGGTGCCATGGCCAGGGAGCCCCAGGCAAAGATCCCCACGATTCAGAATTACAGTGCTGGTAGCCATGGTTACCATGTGGTCATTGCTTGACTCTTTTTTCAACCTGTAAATATCATATTTTATATTTTACTTCAGTCAAAATCAACATCAGGATTAGTTTTGAATTAGACAGAGGGCACATCCCAACTGGGGTCTTCATGACTGGAACAAGAAATGCTTCTGTCTCATTTTCTGTGCATGCACGAACACAGACTGGGATAATATTTCACTCTAAGACATTGCTGGTGGCATGTCTCAAGTGTTTAAAATACTAAGCTTTCAGATTTCAGCACAACAAACAGCTGACTTTTTTTCTTCTGCAGTTCTAGCAATCATATTTTAGTCTCTGTTTTCCCATTCTAAGACTCATAAAATGCTTTTTTATTCATTTAAATTTGAAATAAGGACAAATCAGCATTTCATTTTCTAGTTCCTGCCCTGCCAGCAGCCCAGTGTGAATGCTGATGGACAGGGCCTGATAACACCCCTCTCTTATCAACCCCATCACTCTTCTGGGGCTCATCTCCTGAATCTTTCTGCCAACACTCCCATCCCAGAGGATGATAAAGCCCCTCTGTTAAGCACCTGGCACTTCCCAGCTTTATCCTCCACAGCTCTGGCTTATCCACCGAGCAGCGTCAGCCCTTGGACAGCTCCTGCAATATCCCGTGCCCTTCCTCAAGGATTTTCAGAGAGATTTGTCTTAGCAGCGCTGAGCTCTTCTTGACAGATAAAACGCCAAAGAACGATCGTGCCCCAAAGTGCAGCCCCGTGACCCAGGGGTGGCTGCAGGGCCAGGGGCTGAGCCGGATCCCTGGGCTGGAATATCTCCTGCCGGGAGGGAGCAGGCTCACAGCACAGCCCTGACAGAGTCCTTGTCCCACAGCTTCAGCCCTGCCCGGGCAGCTGGGACAGGGCTGGGCAGCTCTTTCCAGGAAGGGATATTCCCTAAAATCCCACCTGAGCCTGCCCTGGTCCAGCCTGGGGCCGTTCCCTCTGCTCCTGTCCCTGTTCCCTGGAGCAGATCCCAAAACCCTCCCAGCTGTCCCCTCCTGGCAGGAGCTGTGCAGAGCCAGAAATTCCTCCTGAGCCTCCTTTGCTCCAGCCTGAGCCCCTTCCCAGCTCCCTCAGGGATTCTCCAGCCCCTTCCCAGCTCCCTCAGGGATTCTCCAGCCCCTTCCCAGCTCCCTCAGGGATTCTCCAGCCCCTTCCCAGCTCCCTCAGGGATTCTCCAGCCCCTTCCCAGCTCCCTCAGGGATTCTCCAGCCCCTTCCCAGCTCCCTCAGGGATTCTCCAGCCCCTTCCCGGCTCCCTCAGGGATTCTCCAGCCCTTTCCCAGCTCCATTCCCATCTCTGGACACACTCCAACCCCTCCATGTCCTTCTTGTCCTGAGGGGCCCAGGGCTGACCCCAGCACTGAAGGTGCCCCGGGCTGGAGAGAACCTTCTGAGTGCCCACATCCAAAGCGTTCCCACATTCCTGAATTTCCCAGCATTTTCCAGGCGTTGTCCTCAATTCCCAGCATTTTCCAGGCGTTAGTTATCAGGTGGCCAGGGCTCTGTTCAATCACGGCCGATCACGGCTCCCCCTCAGCGGGGCCTCCTCCCTCAGAGGGATCCACCCTCACTCCCGCATTTTCCTCTCGCACCCAGCCCCGGGATGATTGCGTTTGCGTAAAACCAAACAAATCCCCTGCTGCTGATTGATTTTCAGACGGGGCTCTCGGCTTTTGTTCTGCCCAGGTCGGGCCGTGCTGGCCCCGGGCCCGGGCGGGTTTTTCCCCTCAGGAGCTCTCGGCCGTTCCCTGCCCATGGCCGCTGCTGCTCCCTCACAGAGTCTTTTAGAGACTCCCGACCTTCAATCCACGGCCGTAAATCCTCCAGCAGCTTCAAGTGTGACAAAATGTAGAGATGTTATCCCCAGGCCTCGCCCGAGCCTTCCGAGGCCCATTATCTCCCCATCTTTTCTTCTAAAAGAACCTTATTTGACAGCCTAGCCTTTTTCATCCTTTTTTTTTTTTCTGCCTTACTGCTTTGACCTTGGGTTAGTTTATTCCTTCCTTCTCTGTATATTTTAAATGTTGCACCAAAAAATCCAATTTATTAAGGCTTTCCTTTAGTAAATGATTAACCTGAATACAGTTAAATGAAATGCTTATTAACATCTCCCAGCATAATCCATTTAACAGAATTAGTCTTGCTTATTCAGACAACCTAAAGGGGTCTGTGCTTTTGTCTACACAGCATCAGCATTAAAGCTTATAATTATTTCTGGTTAATGCAGCCCTTGGTGCTAGGAAATGCTGGTTTGTGTGTTCCAGCATAGCACTTCTCCTAATCTCTTGTATTAATTAGAGATACTGATATAATATTACTTTGTTCCTTTCTATTCAGCACCAGGAGAGATGTCTGAATATAATCCTATCCATGCTAAGGGTGTCTTAAATATTTCCACAAGTGCTGGCTGGTGTAAAACATTAGGATTAGGTACAATAATCCCTAGATTGGAAGAAAGGAGAGCTTACAAAGGCACGTGGGCAGCCGAGGTGTGCCTGGCACTGGGGTGGTGCCAGGGCCTCACAGGGATTTCTCCTTCCCCTGAGGATATTTAGGGTCCCTTCCGAGCTCAGTTTCCAGCCCCACTCACCTGGGAGTCCACGAGCCCCTCGTGGTCCCTTCCCAGCCCCTGGGGATGCTCTGTGTGTGTCCCTCCCTTGCCCAGGGGGATGCAGCCACTCTGCCTCTGAGGAAAATCTGATTTACCCAGAAGCATGAAAGTAAATTATTACCCCTCGGTGGCTGCAGCTGACATTTTAAACTCATTGTGTCTTCTAAATCCTGGGTCATCTGCTATTTCAGGCATCAAGCTGCTCATGGAGCTCCTTTTAATCTTTGCCTAGATGGAAATTCACTTTCTTTTCAGGCATTTCAAGGGGTCACTCCCAGAGCTCTGAAGTGAATTTGCAGCACCAGATCACGAAATCCTGGTATCCTTTAGGTTGGAAAAGCCCTCCCAGACCTCTGAGTCCACTGTCAAGGCCACCCTGCCCCACGTCCCCACGTGCCACATCCACAGGGCTTTGAAATCCACCCAGGGATGGGGACTCCAAACCTCCCTGGGCGGCTGTGCCAGGGCTGGGCAGCCCTTTCCATGGAGAAATTCCTGATTTCCTCCTGCCCCCAGCCTCCCCTGACACAGCTCTCCTTCCCCTCTGCGGGCACCCAAACCCTCTGTACAATGAGCTCTGTGTAATGCTGGGGATGGGGGTCATGGAAATGCCCAGGATGGCTGCAGGTGTAATCACAGACTCAAATAATTCCAGCTTTTATTTAAAGCCTAATCACACATTCCTCCACCATTAGCTCCCTGCATAAATATTAAGACTGGGAGCTCGTGTATGTGAAACAATGGCATGGTAATATTTCAGTGGGGAAAAAAAAAGGCAGCTGGTTTATGCTGGTCTCAAACACCTGAACCTTTTCATTTTTCCCTAAACTGAGGGCTTAGTCTGACACAGAGAATCATCCAAAAGTGCTTTGAAAATTACAGGCCCAAGAACAAAGTGACCTTGCATGGCCTTGCACAGCAAATGCTCAGGAAAGCAAGGACTGCTCAGTCCTTACCGAAATAATTACTCAGAGCAGATCAAGGGCTGAGCAGACCATGCTAAGAGTCTTTAAATTTTAAAGGTGTGTTTATTTTTAGAGTTTGTATATCAGCACAAATCTAGGGAATTGTATTAATATCCAGCGTTTTGCTTGGCCAGCAAAGAATTCAGGGAGCGACAGGAAAAGTTAATCAAAATTCTGGGGGGGGAAAGAAAAAGTCTGCAGGAGATTATTAATTTTTAAGAATTTTTGAGAGTCTAGCCCAATATTTTAAGCAGTGTGTCATCCAGTAGGCCTCGTGTGACATCATAATTGATAATTAAGCTTCTCCAGGTCTGCTTCTCCTTGAGGTTTCTTTCCCATCCAATTCTCCTGCTTAGGCAGCTTTGGGAATTGTAACTCTTTTCTATTATCTCCCCAAGTCAGTGCATTTTCCCCCCATTAACTCCCCTCTTGCCTTGGTGCAGAAACAATCCAGGTATGATTTAATAAGCCTTGGAAAGACAGAGCTGGTTCATATGCAGGAAATCAGATTTACATAATTTTCCGCTCGCTTTTATAGCCACCGTAGTTCAAATTATCTTTGAGTTGGGGAAACTCTTTTCATATCGTAAAATGAAAAAGCACCTGTGTTATGCCTCAGCTTCCTCGCTCGGCCCTTGTAATAAATTAAAGGTTGATTTGTCATCCTGACTTAGCACAGAAAGTCCCTTTTTAATGAGAGGAGAGGAAGAGCCCTGGCCTGCAGTTAGTCACAGCCATCAGTCACTAAACTGAGCTTCAAGACCGAGTTTAATCTTGTTTTGTTTTGGGTTTATGACCTGAACCCACGGGGGAAAGCAGAGGATTTTGGGTTGTGTCACATCTCTGCGCCAAATAAAATGTCTCCCACTAAAAATGAGGCTCCAGGGTTCTGTACAGAACCTTTCTGTGTTCCAGGATTTGGGCTGAGCAAGACCTGGGGCTGGGGAGGCTGCATCCTGTGAAGGCAAACAGGATTTGGTGCAGGGTGGGGGAACAGTTCCCTGGGCTCCCTCCTGCCTGTGGCTTTCCAGGAGCAAACCCATGGCTTTCACACAATCCTGGAGTGGTTTGGGTTGGAAAGGACCTTTAATCCCACCCAGTGCCACCCCTGCCATGGCAGGGACAGCTCCCACTGTCCCAGGCTGCTCCAGCCCCAGTGTCCAGCCTGGCCTTGGGCACTGCCAGGGATCCAGGGGCAGCCACAGCTGCTCTGGGCACCCTGTGCCAGGGCCTGCCCACCCTGCCAGGGAACAATCCCTTCCCCATATCCCATCTAAATCAACACTCATCCAGCTCAAGGCCGTTCCCCTTGTCCCACCAAGGACAAGGTTTCTGCCAGGTCCATCCCCTGGGATGTTCCTGCCCCAGCCCAGTCCCAGGGACCAGCTCCTCCCTTGCTCCTCAGCACTGATTTCCTGTGTTTCCCCTCTTTGCACTCTTTGTGTACTTAGCCAGGAATTTGAGAAAGGCTTTGTGGTAAACAAATAAATACAATTTCTTCAAAATAAGTATTAATGTCTTTAGCTGAGCACAATTGTCAAACTCTGGCTTCTGGAGTTGGGCAGCAAATGAGCTGTTTTCCACGAGAGCTGAATCCAGTCCCCTCTCATTGACTGCACTGCAGATCTTAATGCTCAGCAACTTAAAAATGGATCAATTATTCAGCTGGTTAGAAAGGAAGCACTCCCGTTTCTAAGTGCTTGCCTTAAAACCAGTTTCTCCCCTTGGAGCAAGCAGGGCTCTTCCCTGGGAAGGGTGGCAGCAGGGCCGGGCTGCGCTCACAGCGTTCCCTCTGCTTTCCAGAGGAATTCTGCTGGCCTGACAGGCAGCTGAGAATAATTCACGGAAAATAAGAATGTGGGGAGTGGGAATTGTCAGTGACCCCCTGTCCTTGTCTTGCAGCTCCCAGCACAGCCCAGTACGGGATCACCGGGCACGCCGAGGTGCTGTTCTCCTGCTGGTCCCTGGTGTTGACGCTGTCCTCCCTCAGCAGCATATTCTACCTGAAGAACATCCTTCTGCACTAAATGTAAAGACCCATAAAAGGCTTTTAAGGATTCTCTGAAAGTGCTGATGACTGGATCCAATCTGGTAGAGTTTGTTAAAAGCAGCGTGGGATATAATCAGTGCTTACATGGGGATGATCGCCTTCTGTAGAATTGCTCATTATGTAAATACTTTAATTCGACTCCTTTTTTTTGATTAGCTGCATTACCTTGTGGAGCAGTACACATTGTCCTTTTTTAAGACGTGAGAACTCTGAAATTACTTTTAGAGGATATTAATTGTGATTTCATGTTTGTAATCGACAAGTTTTCAGAAGCATTCAGTCATGGTCTGCTGAATCGCAGACTGTAGTTTACAAAAAAAAAAGGATATTGCAGTAAAAATGTGCTTCTTTAAGGCTGCAATACAAACATTCAGTTCCCTTCTCAACTAGCATTCTATCCAAACTTACACAGAAACATTTGTTCTTTTTTGAGTAAAAAAAAATCGAATAATATTGCCTTCAAAATATTTCTTCAAAATATTACACATATCTAGATTTTCTTCTAGCATGATATTCAGGTTTCAAGAATGAGCCTTGTACTATAACTGCATTGCGCAGTACTGCTTTTGTTCTCTTCCCTCTCTCCTGCCAATTCAGCATGGTTGTGCCTTCATGAAACACGACTTTCCTCTTCCTCTCCAACCAATCTGGAATGTGTTTTGGGAAATGCTGGAGCATCCTTTTGAGCATAAGAAATCTCTCGGTGAGGACAGAGGTGCTAGGGGCCCGAGGAGAGGCTCCTCTCCCTCCGCAGGGAGCTGCTCCAGGGGCAGGGTTTAGCTCGAGGGTAGCACAAGCTCCTGCTCGTTCCTCCCTCCTCCACCACTGACCAGTAGGTGACCTCATGAAAACGACATTTCCCATTAGAAAGCAGAACTCCAATTATTCTGTGGCATCTTTTGAATGTCGGAATGTTCCCCTAAAGCCAAATTCCCACCTGGCTGGAAAGGCCAGGATCGTCCCTTTTGTATTACTGGCAAAGCCGAAGTGAATTGGTTTTTTTCTTGCACTCAATTTTGTACTGGTTTGGCTGATTCAGCAATGATAAAGGATGCTTTGAACCACGAGACACCTGCAGATCCCTGGAGTATCAAGGAGTTTTCTATCTCCACATATCCCTGTGGCAGCAAGGGTGCTGTCCTCAGGAGAGCCACCTGGCCAGGCAGGGCTGTCCCCTCCCAGCCCTCCCACCCCATCCTGGCGCTGCAGCCCTGGAGGGGACACTGCTGTCACACGTGCAAGGGTCAAGCTCAGAGATCCTGTGCGATGATGGCACTTTACCCTTTGGAGCCCTGGCCCGTGTCGGTGCGAGGTGTTGCTCACAGTTTGCACCGACTGAGAGCCGCCACCTGTGTAAGTCCCTGGGGTGGCCGTGGCCAGCAGCCCTTGGACACCAGATCCCCTGGTGGCCCCAGAGCTCCTGACTTGCTCACAGCAACTGCTGACAGCAGGAACAGCAAAAAGGTTAGCACAGAATCCCAGGCAGGGGTTGGGAGGGACCTCAAAGCTCATCCCATCCCACCCTGCCAGGGACAGGGACACTTCCACTATCCCAGGCTGCTCCAAGCCCCGTCCAGCCCGGCCCTGGGTGGGACAGCACCACTTTCACTGTGATAGTTGCCACATTTGAGCTCCAGTAGGCAACACAGATTTCCCAGTTCCCCGTTTTCTCTCCTCACGGCAGGTTTTGGCTGTGAGCAGCACCAGCTGAGCACTGGGAGTACTCGGCAGTCCCAAGATCCCATTTTTTCAGCAAGGAGGGCTCTGAGTTTCCTGGGCTCAGCCTGAACTGTGCCAGGCCAATGTGCAGGCAGAACGTGCAGTGCCTCTGCTGTCCCTGCTGAGAAGGGGCACAAACAGACATGTTCACTCCAAAAGATGGCAATAAGACGTCCTGGGCCGCTTTGCATGTGTTCAGTGACAGACTGTATGATTTCTCTTATTATTTACAGCCGTGTGCCAAGCAGTTGCTGTTTTCAGAAATGTGGCGTTTTTTAAAACCTGGAATAACATGAACAAACCCATTCTGCAAGGAAAGGGTACAAACTCAACTCAAATGAGTTTATCAGTCCTGATCTCTCTTGTATTGCAGCTTTAAAGTGCTCTATTTTAGAATCCATTCACTAGAAACAGTGGTGCTGCAGGAAGTCTTGTGTCAGTGCAGTTTTTTGAAGGAAAAAATAAGGATATGGATAACCCAACCCATATGTGTAAAATTGGGAGAGGGTTCTATACTGTGGCTGGATCAAATGCTGCATTCCAATGACACATTGCATTCCAGTGATTCCTGAAATTTGGAACCTGACCTTTCCAGCAACAGAATAGAACCAACAGCAGCTTTGTTAAATACAAAAAAAAAAGAATATACAGTGAAGTGTTGAATGTTTGCATTCGCACCAGGGAGAGCCACCGGGTGACACGGATGAGATATCCTGTCCCACATCCGATTGTCACTCGGGGGGGACATCCTTCTTGTCAAACCCAAAAAGGAAAACCCAAAACCACACCAACAGCAGAACTGGGAGCCACGTCTGGGGGCAGGGGGTGTTTCTGTGAGGCAGGAGCGTGCTGGGAGCTCGGCCGTGCTGGGGCTCAGAGGGGCAGGGGGCAGCCAGAGGCTCTGGGCTCTGCAGCCCGGGTTTGGGGGTTCGGGGGTTCGGGGGTTCGGGCAGGACTGCAGCTGCAGCAGAATGAGTCAGGTGGAGACACCTGGCTCTGGGTGAGCTGGGGGGACAAGCTGGGACCTGTGCTCCCAAGCAGGGGCAGAGTGAGCACAGCCACTCCCGGGCACTGCAGGATGGGAGAGCGTGTGGGGCTGGAAGGGACACCCTGGTCCCAGCCCTGTTGTTTGTGGGGTGCACTTTGGGATTGTCCTGTGCTTCCTCGGAGTTCTGACCCACCCTGCTCGTGCCTGACTCCATTGATCCCCCCCTTCCCAACAGGAAAGTAAAAGGTGGAGCTGAGTGTTTCCATCGGGGTTGGAGCCCCCCCAGGCTGGGAGGGCCTCCTGGGGCAGGAGCTCAGGGCTGTGTCCCCACAGGAGCGGTGGCACTGCTGTCACACGGCTGCTGGCCCTGGAGCTGGGCTGACGCTCAGCCGGGGGATGTCTCACAGCTCGGGAACAAATGCAGTTTCTCAAGGGTTTGGAGCTTGGCAGGATCCTTCAGAGCCAGACAGCTTTTTTTAAACTTTTCAATAGGTTTTTTTTAGAGTTGATGCTGTTTTTAAGATCCAGGAGTGTTAAGCCCATCCCAGTGACAGCTGCTTTTTTTGCACATTTTCTGAGCAAATGTGTTCGAAATAGACAATGGCAAATGTTCTGCTACCAAAACCTCCACGGAGTCCACAGAACTGTGTTATGAAGAATGTGTATACCAAAATATGTATTTACATGGATAAATATGCCTTAAAGACTAAATATGCATTTACTTCCAGGGCTGGATCTGCCTCGTGCCCAGTCTGGAGGTAAATAATCCATATTTCACAGCTGCCATGGAGGGGGTTGTTTCTTTGGAGGAAAAAAAAAAAAAAAAAAAAGGAGGGGGGGTGAGGAAAGCATTTCTTTTAAAAGAATCTTCACTAATTTTAAAATCCTTGCATGAGCTGCCATGTGTGAGGAGGAGCAGGGAGAGGATGAAGTTGAGCCTGGCACCCCAGCACTGGCAGTGCAGGGTTTGCTGTGGGGCTGCCAGTGCAGTGGTGCCACCAAAGGAGGCCACATCCTCTTCCACGTCCCCCACACACCCAAATCCCAAATCCCTCGGAGCTGGGGCAGGGTGAGGGCTCTGGGTGTTTCCCAACCCCACAGGGCTGTGGGAATGGGGCCACCCACCCACCCCCTCCTGCCATGCTGCAGCTGGCAGCACAGGATCTTGTGAAATGAGGAGATGTTGACAAAGAAAAGGGAATTTAAAAAACATGAATTAAAAATTCTCCATTCGACCATAGTATTGAGAGCAGAGGAATCAGAGTTGGCAGGGAAGGGAGGAGCTGGCTCTGAATTTGGCCAGGAGCAGGCAGGGATGTGGCAGGGCAGGGACGTTGGCCGTGCTGCGGTGGGCTTGGCTTGGGTCCTTGTTTGTGTTCCTCCAGTGAGCTCTGAGGGCAGGGCAGGGATTTGTTCTGCAGTCAGGAAAGTCCATAATCCACCTGGAAACAGCCAGGGCAAGGCAGTGGCACAGAGGTCTCGGGCTGATGGGGAAGGGATTCTCAGCAAATCCTGCTCTCCGAGTTGTGTGTGAGCAAGGGCTTTACTGGGGCACCTTCAGCGCTGTTTGTTCTGGCTCCTGATGCCTAATTCATGAACAGCTCCAAGGTTCCTTTTTATTAGAAAATTCTCATGCTAAAAAATGTGGAGATCAGCATATTTGCCACCTCTCATAAGCTCAGCTTTCAGTCATTCATATTTTAGGGCACGTGAAGCGTTCCTGTCGGTGGGCACGATGAAAATCCGCATTGTGGGATGAGGAAGGGGCAGTCCCCACCTGCCCTGGCTGCTCTGCCCTTGGCTGGGATCTGCTGGAAGAGGTCGTGGGGTCTCTCCTTGGGGGTTCAGGGGGTGCAGGTCAGTCCCAGCTGCTGGCTCCATCACTGCCTACTCCCAGAGCTATCCCCGAGGGTTTGCTTGGATTAATTGCACAGCCATCCTGGAGATGGGAGGAGTGTCAGGCACCTCGGCTCCCTCCCTGCAGGAACCTGGGCAGAGCAGGGCCTGGCTTCTCCCTCAGTGAACTCTGAACCCTGCCAGGAACAGCAGTGAAAAACCAGCCCAGCTCCAAGTGACCCCACATCCACAGGCAGTGTCCCAGCCCCAGCCCAGGGCAGCAGAAATGAGCCTGCTGCAGCAGGGAGGGGACAGCAGGGCCACCCCAGCCCAGGGCAGCAGAAATGAGCCTGCTGCAGCAGGGAGGGGACAGCAGAGTGCCGCTGCAGCCGCAGCAGCTCCCCTGAGCAGCCAAGTACTGGAACACTCATTACCCCATCCCTCCTCTCTCCCAGCTGCCAGCTCACAGTCTGCCTGCAATGATGATCTTTATTCCACTCCGTGTCCAGAGGGGGAAGTCTGTTCTCTCAGGATTTCTCAGCCCAAACCCAGCGCAGCTGGCACGTGTCACCCTGGGGTGTCTGTGCAATGCCACCAGCTCGTCCCCTCCCCAGCCCCATTAGAGTCAGAGGCACTTTGGTCCCATTAACCCCCACGACAGCCGCTTAAATGTGAGCCCCAAGTGAGAATAACCTCGTTTTCCAGTGGGTGGCTGAGGGAGGGATGGCGGGGCCGGGCTCCCCTCCCTCTGTTTTGTAGCACTTTTTTTAGATAAAACAGCCTTTCCTCTCTGGAGGGCGGTAATTCCGGCTCAGAGGGGCAGCCTTTGAGAGGTGCTCAGCATCTGTGATGTGTCCCTTCAGGTGGGGCCGGGCAGGAGCTGCTCCACGCCACTAATGAGCCTGGTCCTTGCAGGAATTTGGGCTCTGCAGGAGGCAGCACGGTTCATTAGGCTGGGAAAGCTTTCAAACCTTGAAGGAACTGCTTTTCCTCTCCCGTTTGAGTGAACTGCTGAAAGCGCTGAGCTGTTCTTACACAGGATTTCAAATTCACTGCTTTTTCATTATCCTTGACCTTTTTACATTTTTTTACCAGAAGGGGGGAAAAAAATTAACTTTGGAGTAAATTACTGCAAATCCCTCCCCAAAAACATTAAAAAACAGAGCCTGGGAGGCTTGGACAGAGGAGCAGCAGCTCTTGCTTGCCACTATTTTCTGTATAAAGAGGATTTAATGTCTGTTTGCCAAAAATTATGGATTCTAAATCCCTGTGACTCATTTAGAAATGACTTTTAGCAGGACAGGTGCACGTATCCTCCCCAGCACTTTATGTTGTGAGTGGCACAAAGACAAAGCGTGCGATGGGACAGGACACCTGCCTGTGTGCTGCTCCTGCAGCCTTGGACCCTGGGCCTTGGTCCCATCTCTTGGGCACTGGGATTTTATCCCTGTCTCTTTGTTCCCGTCTCTTGGTCCCTGTCTCTTGGCCCCTTTCTCCTGGTCCTCTCTCCTGGTCCCCATCTCTTTGTCCCCCTCTGCCCCCAGCCATGGGGAAGGGGAGGGCAGGGAGCAGGAGCAGGGGGAGGCTGCAGCCCAGGCTGAGCTCCCACCCCATTCCCCGGACCCTAAAAAAGGCGCTGGACAAAGACAGTGACAGAGTCACTGCTGGTGCACAGAGGGCTGAGCTCTCCCCTTCTCCTCGGGCTGCCATTTGAACCTGAACAAACCCAGGAGCTCTGTGATGTCCTTCTGGCCCAGCCCAAGGTCCCTCCCCAGGCTGGACGTGTCCTCGGGAGCAGCTCTGGGGTGGCTGCTGTGACACGGAGCGGGAGAGGCACCTGAGCCGTGCCAGGCTGTCCCCTTCCATCCTGGGAGCCCCGAGAGTGCCTGGCTCTCTGTTTCGATGCCTTAAGCCCCATTTGCAGGAGGCCAGGCTGTGAGAGGGTGCATTTAAGGAATTAATTTCCCGGAGTTAATCGGCCTCGGCGCTCCCCTCCCGGCACGGCCGCTCCTCGCGTTGAGAGGCTCTGAGGAGCGCTCCTGGCGCGGCATTTCTCTCCACAAGATTGCGGATCAGACACTTAATTCCCGGGGAAAAAAGCAGCTGAGGGCTTTGACCTTCTGTTTGAATACAGAATTAGCACTCCAGTAAAGGTTAATGAGCACAAGGAGGGAGGAGAGGATTTTTCACTGGAACAGTTCCGAGATGGGATCCAGCAGGCGCAGGGCGCCGGGCAGGGCTCCTCTGGCAGCAGGAGCTGCTGCCCTGGGCCACCGGGACAAACTCCCCAGAGACAGGAGAGATTACCCAGAGCGTGGGGGGAACAGGCTTTCCCTGCAGCCCTTGGCTTTGTTCTCAGCTGGGATCCCAACACGGGACCTTGCTCTAAGAGTGCCAAATGTCTTCATTGTTCTGAGACCTGTGATCTTGAATTCAGTTCCTTTCCTTGCTTCCTCACCCAGCTGGTGCCGGTGCAAAGGAATTCTTTTGCCTTGTGGGGAAGGTGCCAGGATTGCTGCCAGGCTCTTCCCCTCCCATTTGGCATCTCAGCCCCTTTCACCAGGATCTCCTCCAGAAGGGTCCAGGCAAAAAACAACCCAGCCTTTGCCCCATTCCAAAACTTCCTCAATTTCTTATCCTCTCCCACTCAAAATCATGGCATCGCTGCTGTAAATGACAAATGAGATAAATACTGGGGGTAGACCTCAAATGAATGTCAAGAATTCAGGCTGCTCCAATTTAATAATCACTTTATTGTGTTCATTTCTTCTGCCATCAAAGGCACTTTATCCGAATTCAATGCTCATGCCTCTGGAAAAACCTGGGAGCTCTGACAAAGTGCTTTAATATTCCAATAGATTACAAATATTTTGGAAAAGAACTCTTTCCTCAGGCTGAGGCAGAAAAGGAAAACTAAAACACAGCCCACCAAAGCAGGTGCTGTTCAGTACCAGCGACTTCATCACGGAGTCATGGAATGGTTTGGGCTGGAAGGGACCTTAGGGGGTCATCCCGTGGTGGTGGACAGTGCCTTTGGAGAGGTTAGTAAGAATTAAGAACGTTTAGGTGAAAAAACCCCACAGCGTGGAGTCATTTGTACTTGCTGAATGTCAAGAGGCACCAGCTGAGAACAAAAGCCAGGCCTTGGAGGGAGCCAGATCTGTGTAATTATCCCCTGACCATCCAAAATGTTGTCATTAAACAGCTGCCAGCTCAGGCTCAGTGCAGTGATCCCAGCCAGCGTGGGGAACATCCAGACATGGCTTTGGCCTGGGGCAGGACCTGGCTGTGCTCCCTGGGCAGGTCCCTGGCCCCAGCATGGGGACAGCACCGTCCTGCACACCCAAAGCCCCCAAATTCCCAAATCCCTCAATGTTTCCAAGGCTGGAGTTGGTGACTGAGGGGCAAAAAGCAACTGGCACCAAAAAACAGCCTTGGGGAAAATGCTGGGATCCAGCTCAGCTCCTGCCCTTTTCCACCAGGACAACTTCCTGCTTTTTCCCTGGGAAATCACAGGAACAGCAGATCCTGCAGATCCATCCCAGTGTCCCTTCCAAACCCATCTCTGGCTGTTCCCAGGGAAGGGGTGACTCTCCAGGGCCCCGCACCCCCTCCATGGCAATTAGAGATGCAAATGCACTTAGCAAAGTGCTCCTGCAGATGCTCTTAATTAAACCAGCCCACCCCGAGCCCACATGAAGCAATCACCCCCCAAAACGGCTTCCTGCTCTCAGATGTTCCCAATCACTGCTGCAGGATCCTGCAGGAATATTATTTTTGTAGGAGTAAACCATTTGCTAAATAAGCCACCTGTTAAATAAACACTCCCACTCTCCAAATATTGTTATTTTGTTTTCCAGCCTATGCACAATCTGGATTTATTTTAGATGAAAAAAGATAATCACCAAAGCAAAAAAAAAACCGCCCAAAAAACAGTATTTTGACTATTTGCAACTATCCATCTTGTGAGCACATCTGCTCCTTTGCAAGCTGGCAGAGCTCTCGCGCTCAGAGAGATTCACAGCTCCTCATTCAGCCGGGAGCTGATGAATTTCCATCAGCAGGCCTCAGCTCTCTTCCTTTCCTCGTCACTCCTGCAAGCCTGAGTCACTCCTGCTCCCCTGCTCCCCTTCCCTGAGCTTCAGCTCCCCACAGGGACAAACCCCCTCCAAGGTCCCTCTAGCAGAGTTGTCACAGGAGTCAGGACAGACTGTGCCTCCAGTTCAGTGACAAAATTGCATTTTCTGAGCTTTAATAGCCACGCTCTCCCTTATCCCACTCAATCCTTCCTGTGCAGGAGCATCCACAGCCCCTGGAACAGAGCAGGATGGTTCTGCAGCATGGGCATTCCCAGGAAAAGTGGGATGGGATGGGATGGGATGGGATGGGATGGGATGGGATGGGATGGAATGGAATGGAATGGAATGGAATGGAATGGAATGGAATGGAATGGAATGGAATGGAATGGAATGGAATATTTCCCTGGAAGGGGTGTACAACAGCTGAGCCCCAGCTGCAGGATTGAAACACCAGCCCTGCACCAGAGCTGGCACCCGGCCTCTTCTCCTTTGCAGTGAGGGAGGTACATCCCACAGAGCCATGGACAGCCCAGCCTTTGGGAAGAGTCCGGCTCTGTGTCACAGGCAGCACTGCAGGGATGGTTTGCATCCCCAGCAGAGAAATTCAGGAGATATTTCCACTTGGAAAAGGTGGATTCTTGGTACTGTGCTGCAAACATGTTAAAGATACTTTAACAAATGAGAGGCCTTAATTAGAGCAGAGTGAGCCCTACAGTGCCCCTCCACATAAAATACTCACGTGTAGGGTGAAGGAAGGAAGAGCTGGATCCTTTCAAGACAGACCCTTTCCTCAACTCTCTATCTCAGCCTTTTCCATAAAGAACTCCAGGATTCCTTTCATTCAAAGCATAGACTTTAAATTCCCACACCCATCTTAGGGCAGCATTAAATATTAAAGCCAGATATTAAAATTTCAAGGAACCTAAATTAAAACTGAGGTACTCAAAAATAAGTGTTCCTGAATATTTAATGGCAAAGATTTCGTAATTAACTTCAGAAATCTCCCACACTGAGACAGAGAGGAGCTGCCCAACAAAGTGTGACCATCCCGGTGACCTTCCAGGGGGCTGCAGCAGATGCTGAACAATTCAGGTTTCTTGGGCTCGGTGGAATTTCTGTGGCTTCCTGAGGAAGCTCTGCCAGCCCTCTGCCTTCTCTGAGCTGGAATTCCAGGGCAGCATCCCAACTGCCCCATCCCCCCGTAAGGAACACCCCCAAGGGCTCACTGGGGCTGCTCACGGTGATGAGGAGATGTTGGTTATGGTTTCCTTAGCCTCCAATGTCCTGAGAAAGGCTCCTGGAATTGCCAGGGAGGAGGAGAAATCATCCTGAATGGAGATGGGGTTTGAACACCCCGAGGAGCAGCTTTTCCTCCTTTATTCATCAGGACTTCCCAGGAGCAGTGGCCCATCCGTGTCCTGCAGAGCTCATCCCGCTGGGCCAGAGCCTCCCACCGCCATCAGACTGCTCACAGCCAGTGCTGGGGACATCTGCTCCTTTTGGGGACAGAGACCCACCCAGCACAGGGCTGGCCTGGTATTCCAGGGCAGTCACGGGAAACAGCTCAAAAACACCCCAACAGAGAGAAAACAGCCCAGCAGAGAGAAAAAAACACCCCAACAGATGGAAAACATAGCCCAAGAGATAAAAATATATCCCAACAGAGGTAAAATATTCCCCAAGAGATAGAAGATGTAGCCCAGCAGATATAAAACACGTCCCAACAGAGAGAAAACCTGCCCCAACAGGTGTAAAACCTGCCCCAGAGATAGAAAACACTCCAGGAGATAATGTAACAGTGTAAATGAGGTGTCTGGGCTTGGGGAATGGCTGCACGCTGGACTGGTGTGAGAAGGAGCGAGGGAACAGTGAGGGAGAGAGGAGAGAGAGGAGAGAGGAGAGAGGAGAGAGGAGAGAGGCGCTTTGGGCTGAGCTCTGCCAGCTCCGCCTGCCCGTCCCTGCTGCCAGCCGGGACAGGGACACCGGGCACCCCTCCCTGAGCCCTGCCTGGAATCCTCCTCCCTGAAATTACAGCATTCATGGGAATTAAAGCCCTTTGTTCTCATCCTTCACCCCACACGCGTTTTACAAAAGGGAAGTTGCTTTAAATTGATGCTGGGGAAAATTTTCACCTGTCCTGGAGAATTTGAGAGCAGCGGGTGAGGGCAGGGATGAGCAGCACAGCACAGTCAGAGTCCCTGGGTGCTGTCACAAGTCACCTGACAGTCTGTGTGTGCAAGGCTTAAAACTGCATCATTAATGGTCCCTAATTAGCAATACCCTTAGAGCAGCCAGGTCCTGGCTCCCCAACAAGACGTGCTCAGCCCAGAGATGAGGGTGGTCCCTAAAACCTCTTCTGTGTGTGCAAATCTAACAGAGGTGGGTGTGAAGAGAACAGAAAAATGTCGAAATCACTGTGAGGAGGTTTAAATGCCTTCCCAAAGGAGAGTATTGCTCTCCAACAACGGGCAGAGGGAGAACGCAGACTGTAAATTGGCAGTCACAATTTGCCTAATGAAAATAAACACACCTTTCCTAGGTACACATAAAAGCCATATTCATGAATAGGAATTAACGTGAAGGGGAAAGAAAGCAGCCTTGTCACTGGTGACACAAAGTCAGGAATTGCCAGCCCCCAGAAGCTCTGGGGTCACCACTGCCGAGCCCTGGGCTCAGGGGGGACCAGCTCAGGGACACCAGGGACTGGGACACCTCTGCCACCGAGGGGCCACCGCTGCAGCCGTGCCTGGGGACACGGGGCTGGGCTGGTCATTGCTCCTGGACCTTCTCTGTGCCCCTGAGCTCATCAAATGTCTTGTGGCTCCCATGAAAACACAGGGCACAGAGGGAGCCCTGAGAGTGCATTTTCCTCTGCTGGGAGTTGGTTCTCCCCCGTGCAGGACCGGCCCCGGCAGCAATAACTCAGCTGCTGTGATAAAGGCAGAGGCTCTAAAGAATTCGGGGATTTTTACATCTCTGACTCAGGCATGGGAATGCCCCAGGCTGGAAAATGCAGCCTGTGAGTCCCTTCCTCCTCCTCCTCCTCCCTGCCTTTGGGAAGGCTCAGGGCAGCAGCAGAGCATGGGAAAAGCTTGGAGGCACCAGAGAATCCCGGGATATCCTGGGGTGGGTATTCATTCACCAGGGAGCTCCCAGCCCAGGCCCAGCCACGCTGCCCGAACACAGCCCTTGCTTTTCCTCAGGCACACCCCGACAGGGAGCTCAGGGCTGGCAGCTCCTGCCCTTTTCCCCTCATTCCCAGGTTTTGGGTGTATTTTACACCGAGTTCTTCCGCTGACATTCATCCTCAGTCATCAGCAAAACACCTTAATAGCTGTGGGTGGCTGTGGTGACAGCGAGTGCTGCGGGGGAGGCTCTGCCACAGGCACTGCCAGCTCTGGCACTCTTCCCTGGCTCTGGAGCTACTTCCCTCCCTCTGGAATTTTTTCCCCTCACTCCAGAATTGCTTCCTTCACTCCAGAATTGCTTCCCTCTCTCTAGAATTGTTTCCCACTCCCTGGAATTGCTTCTCTGGCTCTGGAATAATTTTCTTCTCTCTGGAATCCTTCCCTGACTCTGGAATCGCGTCTCTGGCTCTGTAATTGCTTCCCTGGCCCTGGATTAATTTCCCTCTCTCTGGAATTGCTTCCCTGGCTCTGGCATTGGCTCCCTTTCCTGGATGTTTGATCCCTGGTGGGGCCTTTCCCCATTTTCCTCAGGGTTTGCAGCAGCTCAACCCCTCTGGTGCCTCGGAGCTCCTCTCCCATCCTGAGCTGTGACAAAGCGTGGTTTTTATTGGCAGCACGCTCGGAGGGCAGAGAATGAAACACCCAGGAGATGTCCTGTGAGCAGCACTGCTCCCTGTGACAGGGGAAGAGCTTTCCCAGGGATCTGATTCCTTTTCCCTCCCTGCTGGGAGCGGGGCCGTGTCACCAGCACTGTTCTGGTGTGGGACACCCCAGGGACTCCAGTGCCATCGCTGCCCCACCCCTGCATCATTCCCTGGATAAATCAAATTCCTCTGATACCCACCCGTGCCCGCTAAGATTTTTCTATTTACAAACACGAGGAGCACGGAGCTGCTGAGGGACGTGTCTCGAGCTGTTTATTTTTCAGAAGTCTCATGACAGGATTGAGACGATGGGAAGATGACAACAGCTCCCCTCCACAACAGCAGACACTGAGTTCTGTGTTACAAAGCACTTTAAAACTTTTTCAGCCAATAGCAGAAAGCAAAACCATCCTGAGAGCAGCTTTGAGCAGCCACTGCAATTACACCTGCTCAAAGCCATGCTTGCTTATCCCGGGTTCAATCCCTGCTTGTGAGCCTTAAAACACAAAGCACAGAGCTCCATTATGAAGCTCAGACATTCCTAATTTCCTGCTAGACGCATTTTTCTGCTGCCCTAAGGTTTGCATGAGCTAGATTCAAGACACTGCTTATTGTTTAATGTCCATCTCTCTATCTCATGTAACTTTTACTTTCAGAACCAGCATAGCTCTACATTTTCTGATCTTTTCTGCTTCTGGGGCCTGCTTCCACAGCTATTCCAAAAACCCTTTTACTTTTAATAATTCCCACAACCACCCAGCACCAAAGCTCCCAGTGACATTGCCAAGGACTGGGGAGGGGGATTTGGCTCCTTCAGTCTTGGACAGACCCAAAAACCCTGAAACCATCATCCGATAGGGGGTTGCAAAGCAGTTGCTCAGAAATTATTTTTTTTTTTTCCCTAACAAAATCCAGCGTTTTGAGAATCTCTAGCACATTTGTGAGGTCCAAACAGGATCCCAGGGTCAGGAAGGTTGGAAATTGCAGCTCTGGAGGCAAAGCTCCTTAAGGCAAACAAGGTCAGGGAGGCATTAAGGGAGGCACGGGGAGCCCGGGCAGCTCCAGCAAACCCAGCCCTTCCCCAGGGGGGTGAATCCAGCTGGGAATCAGTGCTGGGGGAATGGCAGCAGTTCCAAGGGGTGAGGGCGTGGCTGGGATGCACTGGGATGCACTGGGATGAACTGGGATGCACTGAGATGCACTGGGATGCAGTGAAATGCCCTGGGATGCAGTTGGGTATTTTGGGATGCCCTGGGATGCAGTTGGGTGTTTTTGGGATGCAGTGCCCACCCCGGCCAGCCCAGCTCTCCCAGTCTTTCCCCGTCAGCCCTGGGCAGGCTCCAGGGTCCCCCCTGTCCCCCGTGGTCCCTGCAGGCACAGGCAGCATTCCCTGGAGCTGCCAGGCCTGCCCAGGGCCCGGCAGGCTGGCAGGGAACGTCACATCCTGGGAATGCAGCACAGCCTGGGGAACCCCCAGGGAAGGGGCTGAGCAAATGGCAATTTGACCAGGGCTTGTGTGCTGAAATCAGCTCGAAATAGGAGAAAGGAGCCCGGGGAGCATTCCCTGTGGGACAGCTGCAGTCTGACCCCGGGGGATTCCTGTGGTTCATGGAACCACAAAGGGTCTCAGAAGCACTGAGGCTGGGGAAGGCCTCCAGTGTCAGCAATTCCACCCATCCCATCAGATTGCCTCGGAAAAGCTGAATCAGGCCCCTTTTACATGAGGCTGATGAATGAAAAACGATATTTCCCATTCATTTCCCTCCCTTAAGTGCTGAAAAAGCCCTTTGGCAAAAGCCCAGCGCTCCTTTTCTTGCAGAATAAAGGACTGAGGTGAATCCAGCCTAAAAGTGCTCAGTCAGAAAGGAAACCTGCCAGGTTTGACACGTGTGCTGTGACAGCCACCCGCCCACAACCACCAATGCTCTCATTACAATAAACAGCAAATCAGAGAGCTTCAGTCCTCAGCGCTTTAAACAAAGCAAACCCTGCTGGGTTTGTGTAACCGAGAGGGAGGGCTGGCCCTGGGGGTCGACTTCGGAATTTCCATTTCCATTCATGGCAAATATTGGCCTTCCCTTCGCATTTCCTGCAGGAAGTGAGGCAGAACCACTAAATGAAATATGGGAAGGAATAAAACCAACCTGCAACTGGAGGGGGTTGACTGGGGTCCACAGTGAAAAAAGCCAGGTAATCCTAAACAGTTCCAGAATGTTCCCAAAGCTGAGTGAGAGCCACACCAGTGATCCAAGGAAAGCAAGGACATGTGGAATGCTCAGTCCCAAATATAAAAAACACAGATAGGTTCCACTCTCTAAAAATTATCCCACACACTCACCTTAACTGTAAAAAACCCACATTTTAGTAGAATTTCCCAAACCTCAGCTTAGTTAAATAAATTTATTCTGATTTTATTAATGATGGGGCTGAAGAAAACTCAGCCACAAGAGCTGACTCTTAATGAGCTGCAGGTCAGTAAGTGCCAAGCCCAAACCATCCTGGGTTTATCCCAGAAAATCAGCAGCACCAGGGAAAAGCAAAGCCAAGCCCCAGCCCTGTGGGAGCACGGCAGCTTCCTCACAGGTGAATTCTTGCCTGAATTCGTAATAAATCCAAGAATAATCATAAAATCATGGAATTCTTTGAGCTGGGAGGGACCTTAAAGCCCATCCAGTTCCTCTTCCCTACTCCTCCCACTGTCCCCAGTTGCTCCAAGCCCTGTCCAACCTGGCTTTGGACGCTCCCAGGGATCCAGTGGCAGCCACAGCTGCTCTGGATAATCATCCTGGAAGCGTTTCTGTAAAATGTGCAATTCTCACAATTCCAGAGCCATAATTTCATCACACCGCAGGCGATGCCCACCTCCCGCCCCTGCCAAAGTCCCTCTTCCAGCCCTGTTTGCAAAGATCAGATCCCGTGTTTGTTTCCTGGCTCGTTCACAGCTGACAGCAGCACGAGCCGAGCGAATCCAAGGAAATGACATCCCTGGCAGTGCCCGGGTCACCCCTGCCCTGCTGCACAGATCTGTTCCCGCGGCTGGGGCCGCTCCAGCTGCATCCCATCCCTCTGGAACTCCGTCAGGCAGCGGCGGCCGTGCAGGAACCCCTGCAGGGGGAATGGAGCAGGGTCAGCCCCGCCGCCTCCGGGGCACCTGGGGCAATTCCTCACCCACCCGAGCCAGGCTGGCAGCTCCAGCCCCTGCCAGCCCCACAGTCCAGCGGGGATGTGATCCTCCTTCCAGGGAGGACTTGATCCTCCTTCCCAGGGAGGATTTGATCCTCCCTCACTCCCAGTAAGGATTTGATCCTCTCGCATTCCCAGTAAGGATTTGATCCTCTCGCATTCCCAGTAAGGATTTGATCCTCTCGCATTCCCAGTAAGGATTTGATCCTCTCGCATTCCCAGTAAGGATTTGATCCTCTCGCATTCCCAGTAAGGATTTGATCCTCTCGCATTCCCAGTAAGGATTTGATCCTCTCGCATTCCCAGTAAGGATTTGATCCTCTCGCATTCCCAGTAAGGATTTGTTTCTCATTCCCAGGAAGGATTTGATCCTCATTCCCAGTAAGGATTTGTTCCTCACTCCCAGTAAGGATTTGATCCTCCCTCACTCCCAGTAAGGATTTGATCCTCTCGCATTCCCAGTAAGGATTTGTTTCTCATTCCCAGTAAGGATTTGATCCTCATTCCCAGTGAGGATTTGGCTCCTTGTGGGGAGCCTGGGGGTGCAGAAGCCCTGAGCTGCCTCTCCCTGAGGGACCCCGAGCCCCAGAGAGGACAAAGCCATTGAACCCAGTGAATGCACAAGCAACGGGAGATGTTGAGTCCCTTTTCCCTCCATCCCCTCTGTTTCTGTCCAGGATTGTATTTTATTCCCAAGTCAGGTTGCAGACTGTACGTTGTGTTACGACTGGCAAAGGATAATTATATATATATATATAAATATATATTTTACTCTTTTTTATTCATTTCTAAATAAATCCCCTCGGGGTGCCAGGACACGGTGAGGATTTTCGTTTTTCAAAAGTGGTTTACAGTAACTAAACTCAACGGATGCCTTATTCCTGAGGATGGCAGGAGTTTCTGGAAGAGGAACAAGCCCCGATCCCAGGTGCCCGTGAGGATCCCGGCAGGCAGGGATGCCTGAGGCAGGCAGGGTGTTTCTGTGGGAAGCCAACCGGGCAGCAGGACGGGCCCANTGTTCCCGCGGCTGGGGCCGCTCCAGCTGCATCCCATCCCTCTGGAACTCCGTCAGGCAGCGGCGGCCGTGCAGGAACCCCTGCAGGGGGGATGGAGCAGGGTCAGCCCCGCCGCCTCCGGGGCACCTGGGGCAATTCCTCACCCACCCGAGCCAGGCTGGCAGCTCCAGCCCCTGCCAGCCCCACAGTCCAGCGGGGATGTGATCCTCCTTCCAGGGAGGACTTGATCCTCCTTCCAGGGAGGATTTGATCCTCCCTCATTCCCAGGGAGGATTTGATCCTCCCTCATTCCCAGGGAGGATTTGATCCTCCCTCACTCCCAGTAAGGATTTGATCCTCCCTCACTCCCAGTAAGGATTTGATCCTCTCGCATTCCCAGTAAGGATTTGTTTCTCATTCCCAGTAAGGATTTGATCCTCATTCCCAGTGAGGATTTGGCTCCTTGTGGGGAGCCTGGGGGTGCAGAAGCCCTGAGCTGCCTCTCCCTGAGGGACCCCGAGCCCCAGAGAGGACAAAGCCATTGAACCCAGTGAATGCACAAGCAACGGGAGATGTTGAGTCCCTTTTCCCTCCATCCCCTCTGTTTCTGTCCAGGATTGTATTTTATTCCCAAGTCAGGTTGCAGACTGTACGTTGNAGCCAACCGGGCAGCAGGACGGGACCAGAAAGAGGGGCTGGGGTCTGGAGGTGCCCTGAGACCCCGGGCTTGGGCTGACATTCCCAGATTGAAGCCCTCAGGAAGTGGCTGGTGCCTTTTGGGGGGTCTCAAGCCCAGGCAGGTCATTACAAGCCCAATGCTGCAGCACACAGAGCGTCTGTGTCCATGTCCCAGAGATCTCCCTCCTTGCAATTCCATAAAAATCCTCTTGAAAAATGGAGATTTTTCCAAAGCCACCCGTTGACTTCCCTGTCCCTTCAGTGCTGTACAACGGGCAGGGAGGAAAATCACATTCCCAGACGTTTTTCCTTAGGTTAGGAGCAGAACTTCTCCCAGGATTAAGCCACGGTGACATTTTCTTTTCCTCCCTTTCTTTGATTTGTTTGAGCCGAGGTTGGCAGAGCCCCGAGTTCAGTCCAGGTTCCAGTGCAGCCCGTAGTGCATTTATTGCTGCATCTGCTCTCCAAACGCAGCCCCAGAAGGGTCCGGAACGGCCGGAGAGCTCCCACGGAGCCTCCCGGTGATCCTGGGTTTGTCCCACTCCCCTTTTTGCCCCCCTTGGGTTTGTCCTGATGATCAGGGGATCCTGCAGGGCTCCGCCTGCTCCGCGTGGTGACATCCCATTGGTCCCCATGGATGCAGAATCCCACCGGGATCAGAGCAGCTGTGGAACGGCCCCTCCCGTGCTCTTGCACCCCCGAACCCCCTGCGCTGGCATCAGGAACATCCCAGGAGGGCTTTCCTGGCAGGAAGAGCCACCAGAGCCGCGCTCACCCCTGCCCCAAAGCCCCTCCTTCTGACCCCGAAAATGTGACCCCAAAAATGCACCGAGCCCAGAGCCCCGGGGCAGGGGCAGCCCTGGGAGCAGCAGGGTCCCTGCAGGACAGCCCTTGGGAGCAGCAGGGTCCCTGCAGGACAGCCCTGGGAGCAGCAGGGTCCCTGCCGGACCGCCCTGGGAGCAGCAGGGTCCCTGCAGTCCCATCCCTTGGGAGCAGCAGGGTCCCTGCAGTCCCATCCCTTGGGAGCAGCAGGGTCCCTGCAGGACAGCCCTGGGAGCAGCAGGGTCCCTGCAGGACATCCCTGGGAGCATCAGGGTCCCTGCAGTCCCATCCCTTGGGAGCAGCCGTGTGTCTCACTTCGATGTGCTCGTGTGTGGGGTAGAGAAGGTGGCCCTGTCGTGCGTTGTTCGTGAGCTGTTCTTCCCCAGAGAGGTGTCCCCATGTAAAATACGTCAGTGCAAAGTGTATATTTTATGTGAGAGGAAAATACATTTTAATAAAGGTAAAGCTTTGTTTAGCTGTAAAAAATGGCAACTGTTCAAGTGTACAGTAACTTCTTACTAATGTATGAAAATCTGTGATATTTTTGATTTGATTGTATTTGTATTGCCCAAATAAAACATTTTGGCTGTATTGTTCCTAACTCTTACCTTTCCTTTTGAAGGGGGGAAAGTGTGTTTATTTCACAGTAATTGGCTTTATTCGGGGAAAGAGAAAGAGGAATGACCAAATTTTCCATAGTGAATGACCAGCTGCCCTGAGAGAACGTCCCTCCTGTGTTGCAGCTCCTACAATGGATTCCTGGATGGATTTTTCTGCACGTTGCTGTTTATTGGTAAGAAAGGAACAATTCTTCAGCTCAGGGGGAGCATCCTCGAGGACTCAGTGAGGGGAGCCCTTCGGGGGCTGAGCTGTGACATCCCTGGGGACAGTGACATTTCAGCCTTTGCACAAAAGGGAGAGAATTCCCACTGCCAGAGGGCAGGGAGGGATGAGATTTTGGGAAGGAATTGTTCCCTGGGAGGATGAGGAGGGGCTGGATTGGGAATTGCAGAGCGGCTGTGGCTGCCCCTGGATCCTTGGAGGGATTTGAGGGTCCTAACCCAGTCTGGGATTCTGGGATCCTCCAGCAGAACTTTGGCACAGGATGCTGCCCGAGCAAACCTGACCAGGAAAAGCTCAGAGGAGAAGCAGCTGCCCCGAGGGGCCCTCGTTATCCATAAATCCCTGCAAGACAGCTCTGGGAGCCGGGGGAGGCAGCGCTGCAGGAGAGCCTGGCTGTGCCCCGAAGCTGCCCCCCACCAAAACACCTTCCCCGAAATCACCACCCCCGAAATCACCACCCCCGAGCATCCCCCGCGTCGCCACGGCAACCCCGCCGAGACGCGGCTCCGCTCGGAATGTTTCTGCGGCAGCAGGAAAATGATGGAACCGCCGGGCTCGGAAAGCCGCCCCCGTCCCCAAAGAGCCCGAAAACACCTCGGGAACGTCTGCGCGCCCCCGAGCCGCTGCCCCGGCACAGCTGAACCGCGGCTGCCGGGCTGGGAGCCGCGATGGGAAATATCCCGGTGCCTGATCTGCTGGAGCTGGGATGGGCAATACCCCGGGAATATCCCGGGAATATCCCGGCGCCTGACCTGCTGGAGCGGGAGCAGGGGCAGGGTGGGGACCGGGGCTCCCCGCTGAGATCTGGGACCCCCCCGGGGATGTGGAGCCTCTCAAACGAGCCTGGCCCGATAAATCGCTGCTCCAGAGGGAGCTGCCTGTAAAAGGATGATGCCCTCCTCGAATTCCCTTTGCTTTTCCCAGAGTGCAGCCTGAATTCCCTCCCGTGCCCAACGGAGCCTCCTCCACGCCGGGGAGGGGGGGACCGAGTGAATTTTAATCCGAGGGTTTCTATTCTGCTCACTGCTGCTCCACTCCAGCTTTATAGCTCCAATAAACCCTTAAAGAGAGTATCAGGCTGGATTTATTTTGATGGATTGCACCTGCCCACTCTCTTGCATTTTAAGGTGCCTCATTACTGGGTGCTGAAGGATTTAATTTCTGGGCAGGTGTAATAAACCTTGTACTCCGGCCACTTAATTGGTTCAGCCGTGCTGCTGTGCCCGGGCTGCAAAGCCAATAAAAGGGAGCACAAAAAAGAAGAATATGAACAGTTCTGACTTTGTACAGATAAGCTCAGCAGACGGGTCACGCTTTAATTAATACATGGAGAGCAAAGAAGGCTGCCTTAAAGAGAGATTAAAGAATTCCTTGTAGTTATTTATTTGTTTATTCATTTTTATGTCCCACACACGTTTAACCATCTGCGTCCCTTGCAGGATCTTCAACTCTGAGTTCATGCACCCCAAGGAAAAGGCACTTTGCACATGAAATTCTGGAGGAGTGCAAAGTGCTCAAGAACACTTTATTCATCACCTTTACCAGAGGATCCTCTCTAATAACCATCCTTGCTTAGACTTAAATACTTACTTAGGGTTAAACTGACCAAGAGTTAAATTTATTGTGGGATTTCTCCTGCCAGAGATCTTTGCAAACGGATTTCAAAAAGAGACAGGTGGGGTTGGGTACTCTGAGGGTCTCAGTGGGGATAAGGAAAATGGTTTGAGTAGCTTGGTCTGCAGGGAGTTACATCGGGATCATATATAAATATTATGCATGTATATATAAATTATGTCATAAATAGAATAGAATTTTGCTGCAAGTTATTTCTAGGCGTTTTTGCTTCTTGCATGTGGCAATTCCAGCGAGCACCCAGCCTGGTACCAGCAGCTCTTCCCTGCTGTGGCAGGGAATGGAGCTGGGAAGGGGCTGGAGAATCCCTGAGGGAGCTGGGAAGGGGCTCAGCCTGGAGCAAAGGGAGGCTCAGGGGAATTTCTGGCTCTGCACAATTCCTGCCAGGAGGGGACAGCCAGGGGGGATTTGGGATCTGCTCCAGGGAACAGGAGGAGAGGGAACGGCCCCAGGCTGGGCTGGGGGAGAGTGGATTTTGGGAATATCCCATCCTGGAAAGGGCTGCCTTGGGAGAGCTGGGGAATGGTTGGACTCCGTGGTCTGAGGGGGCTTTTCCAGCCCCAACACTCCCCGGGTTCCATCTGGAACACGCCCAGCACTGACCTCACCCCACCCCGAGCCCACAGGGCTGGCACAGGTGGATCCTCCCCACCCCAAAGCTTTGCCAAAAATCCTTCACCTTTAATTATTCCCACAGGGAGGGAGGAAGGGAAGGAGGGAGGGAAGGAGGGAGGGAGGGAGGGAGGAAGGAAGGAAGGAAGAAAATATTTCACAGAACAATGATGGATCAAGGCTTTGGGAGGATAAAGAAAAGGGAAGGAAGATATTAAAAGTCTCTCTTTTTCCTGACTAACAACCCCTCTGGAAAACCCCTTTCCTTGCTTTTCCTACCTGCAAATGCCAATGGGAATTTTAATGGGATATTTGACTTGCTGGAACAAATGCAGCCTTCATTAGTTGTTATTTTTGCTGGTGATAGGCAATGGTAAATCCCACACCAGACTTTTGTGACTGTGTCTAATAAATGCTGCCTCAAGGCCTGCTGCTGTCTTTAATAAGCACAAATCTTGCTGCTACGCTGCTTTCCCAGCCTTTCTTCCCAAAAAGAAATCACTGCTGCTGCTGCTGCCTCATGCTCCCCATCCTCCCTTTGTTGGCAGAAAGGATCATTTTTGCCAAGGTTCTGAAAGAAGCTTGTTTTCTGCACTTTAAAAAAAGGGAACAAAACAACACAAAAAAAAACCAAAAAGAAAACAAAAACCCTTTGTCTTTATTTGCTGCCTTTTGCTTAGGAAAAGGAAAAGCCATTTGGATGTTTGGAGTGCTGGGGGAGCCCAGGACTATTCCGTGCCTCTGTGAACATATGGAAGAAGGAAATGCATCCTCATGTTGCCTGCAATCATCTCCCGCCCTCCCTGAACTTCCTTTATGCTCTTCCTTAACTTTACACAACCTCTTTTGCCCAAACCCCAGAGTTCAAGCCCAAGGTCACCCAAACAGCTCTTTCTCTATGAGTGTGTCCCTCCCCAGTGAAAGTCACATCCAGGAAAATCTTAATTTAATCACTGATGGGGATCCATAAAGCAAAGTCACACATTGTGGACACGGAGTTATTTATGGCACTGGAGTGCTCCTGCCCACAGCCATAAACACGAGATGGGTCCCTGGGGGATGACACAAAGGCAGTTAATCCACAGGAGCAGCAAGTGGGAATGAATCTGCCCTTCCTGCATCACCACTGCCTGGCCTGAGCTGGAGGGACCCACGGGGCTCCTGGATCCATCTCCTGGCCCTGCAGACCCCCCAGCAACCCCACCCTGTGCTGGGAGCCTTCTCCAAACCCTCCCGGGGTCATTTTTACAGGATCCACGCTGGTTCCCCAGTTTCAGGCCAGATTGTGCCCCTGCTGCACAGGCAGGTCCTGGATGAGCAGGATCCCGGGAAAACCCAGCAGTGGTGCCTTCCCACGGAGCCATGTGCAGGTGAACAGTTCCTGCTGCACCGAGCTGTGTGTCCTGCAGCCGGACCCCCCCGGGAACAGCCCTGCCCTGGGGGTGTCCCTGCACCCCCCTGAGCAGATCCAGGGAATGTCCCTGCCCAGGGAATGTCCCTGCACCCCCCTGAGCAGATCCAGGAAATGTCCCTGCACCCCCCTGAGCAGATCCAGGGAATGTCCCTGCACCCCCCTGAGCAGATCCAGGGAATGTCCCTGCACCCCCCTGAGCAGATCCAGGGAATGTCCCTGCCCAGGGAATGTCCCTGCACCCCCCTGAGCAGATCCAGGAAATGTCCCTGCACCCCCCTGAGCAGATCCAGGGAATGTCCCTGCACCCCCCTGAGCAGATCCAGCTGCAGGAGCGGCACCGGGACAGTCCCAGGGATGTGCTCCCGCAGCTCGCCCAGCCCTGCGTTTGTCACAGACTGCAGGGAAACAGCTCTGCTGGATTTCACCGTGGCTTGCATTTCCTCTTTAGACCCTCAGGCCTCTTTCCCAGTAAATCCCATCTGTTCCCACTCCCAGGCCCCTGCCAGGACATGCTTCACCAACAGGAGCCGATTTTCCCACCCTGATAAAGCACAGAAAACACAGATCCTGCAAATAACCAACGTGGACTCCAAGAATCAGAACTCCCCAAACACCCTCCAGCATTTGTGGGATAATCAGACACTCCCCAGGGATTCCAGGAGCCGGAGTGGGGCTGTGTCCTGAACCCCCCAAAGCCACCAGTGCCATCCCCAGCCTTTCCTGTGCTCCTCTGTCACCTCGGACCTTCCCGTTTGTCTGACTGGCCTCGGCTGGGGAAAGACCCCGCAGGAAACCATTCCCGACCCTCCTCCCCTCTGGAGAGCGAGGGTGACCCCAGGAAAGGCGCAGAGGGAATCGCCCCGGGCAGGCTCCGGCTCAGCAGAGCCTCCTCCCCTGGGCAGACCCCGGAGCTTCCAGCCCTCTCCCTGCCCCGGGCGCTGCCACACCCCTCAGCAGCTTCCAGCACGGAATGCAGCACCCCAGGAGCGGGCAGGGAGCGCGTCTGGGGCAGAGAGGAGAAGGTTCTGCGATCTCAATAAAAGTTTACTGTTTAAAAACAGCTTTGAGAGCCTCAAGGGGGGGACAAAACTGGAATTTTGTTCCTTCTCCCCCCTGCGGAGGATGAAGCTTTACACTCAACAAGTTGTCCGAGGATCAGCCAAATAAAACGACAGGATTTCTGATTGTACTGACTCTCCCCAGGAAACACCTCCCACAATTAAAAATTCCCATTTTCTGCCTGGTTCCTCACTTTGGAGAATACTTTCAGGGCATAGGCAGGTGCTCTTCCCCCCATATTTTTTTTTCTTCCTTCTTTTATCAATACATTTTGCTTTGGCAATCTGAAATTCCTATTTTTATCTGTCCAACCCAGCCTTGCTGAGACGTGCTGGGTTCGGAGTGGAAGCGATAAACCCGCAGAAGCCCAGAGATAACGGCAGAATTTGCCTTCTGTATTTTCATTCTTCTCCTTCTGCCAAGTCTGAAATGCAAATTGCAGAGACCTGTGGTGTAGTGCTTAAAGCTAAACAAATGCAGCTCCGAGTCAAAAATCTTACAAAGAGCCAGAAGGGGCTCCGAGGATTCCCAGGCTCGGGCTGGAGCTCGGAAATGCCACGGGAGGCACATTTCATCCGGAATGTGACGTGTCAGGACAATCCAGGCAGCAAATTAATTCCCAGGCTGGCTCTGTGACATTTATCTCAGGTGCCCAGTTGCTGGCTGGCACTTTCTGCCCCTCATTATTGTCCCTGCTCTGCCCTAATAAAATCCCCGCTGGTTTTGATATCCTGCGTCTCGGTTTGTCTCAGCTGCCAGGCTGGGAATTCCCAGCGGCGATTGTTTTCCCGAGGTTCCAGATACCAGAGGGTTACAGGGGAATGGGAGCCCTCCCCTGCCTGTCCCAACCACATCCTCTGCTCTGGGAGAGGGGACGGGACCCTGCTGGGTCCCTCGGGCTGGGGACACGAGGGGAGGGACACTTCTCCTCCCAACACGTGGAAGAGTTGGCTCCAGAGGAGCCGCTGGAGCTGTTTATCCACTGCTGGAGGATTCGCTGAGCAGGGCAGCGCTGAGACATCCCCAGAGCTGGGGCAGAGCTGGGATCCTGTCCTGGAATCTTCAGGACAAGAGAGACCCTGAGGGGCGGGAGCGGGTCCAGGGCAGGGAAGAGAGCTGGGAAGGGGCTGGAGAATCCCTGAGGGAGCCGGGAAGGGGCTGGAGAATCCCTGAGGGAGCTGGGAAGGGGCTGGAGAATCGCTGATATTGGGAATATTCCTTCCTGGAAGGGGCTGCCCAGCCCTGGCTCAGCTGCCCAGGGCAGGGCTGAGTCCCCATCCCTGGAGGGGTTTCAGTGCCCTGTGCATGTGGCACTTGGGGACACGGGGCAGGGGTGGCCTGGGCAGAGATGGGGATGGTTGGATCAGCAATCCTGGGGGGCTTCTCCATCCCAAATAATTCCATGGTTCCACTCCTGGGTTTCATGGGCTGCTGGGTGTCCCTGTGCTGTCACTGCCCTGTGTCACTGTCCAGTGTCACTGTCCAGTGTCACTGCCCTGTGTCACTGTCCAGTGTCACTGTCCAGTGTCACTGCCCTGTGTCACTGCCCTGTGTCCCTGCCCTGTGTCACTGTCCAGTGTCACTGTCCAGTGTCACTGCCCTGTGTCACTGCCCTGTGTCCCTGCCCTGTGTCACTGTCCAGTGTCACTGTCCAGTGTCACTGCCCTGTGTCACTGCCCTGTGTCCCTGCCCTGTGTCACTGTCCAGTGTCACTGTCCAGTGTCACTGCCCTGTGTCACTGCCCTGTGTCCCTGCCCTGTGTCACTGTCCAGTGTCACTGTCCAGTGTCACTGCCCTGTGTCACTGCCCTGTGTCCCTGCCCTGTGTCACTGTCCAGTGTCACTGTCCAGTGTCACTGCCCTGTGTCACTGCCCTGTGTCCCTGCCCTGTGTCACTGTCCAGTGTCACTGTCCAGTGTCACTGCCCTGTGTCACTGCCCTGTGTCCCTGCCCTGTGTCACTGTCCAGTGTCACTGTCCAGTGTCACTGCCCTGTGTCACTGCCCTGTGTCCCTGCCCTGTGTCACTGTCCAGTGTCACTCTCCATGCCCCGCCCTGAGCCCAAGGGACCCCAGGGGTTACAGCAGCTCCCTCTCCTGCCTTTCCCTCCAGCTTTTCCCCTGGAGGATCCCACCCCAGGTGGCCCCAGCAGAGCACTGGCACCAGGGCACAGCAGCCCCTGCCCAGCCCTGTCCCCACCCAGCTCTGCTCCCACCAGAGGCTGTGAAGAAAATGCTCAGATTGAACTGAGCAGCCCCTGGCAGATTTTTCTGGGGCAGACAATAGCAGGGAAGGATCATTTATCACAAGTACATTCCTCTAATATTCAGAGAAACAATTTTTCAGCTCTGTGTTATCTGTTATTGCTCCTTTTATGTTCTTGTTCCTTACTATGAGTTTCTGTTCAGGAGAAAAAAAAATAAGTCTATTTCAGAGTGACTGGAGTCCTACATGCAGCTCTTGTGTGATATGTTCAATATTTTATGATTCCTTTCTTCTTAAGTATTTCTAAGAAGCAGAACGTCGCCGGCTGCTGAGGAGAAATCGGATTTGTTATTATTGAACAATCCTTAGAAAAGGACACGGAACCATAGAGGTGTGGGGAAGCTTAAAGGTTGAACTCTTCCATCTCCAAAGGAACACAGAAGGCAGCTGGAAATAAGAGCTGTGGCTTCTGACCTTTATGTCATCCCAGTTTTGAAACAGAATCGGGGATTAGAAGCCAGAGGTGAATTTTGGTTCCAGGGCTGGCGCTGCCTGGTGTTTGTGCCTGTCCCCAGGTGTGAAGGGTCTCCTCTCCATGGGCTGCACCCCTGTCCTTGGCTGCCCTGGGAAGAATCCCAGAGTCACTGATTTTCCACCTGGGCTGGAAAACCCTGCCAGGATCCCTGAGGCCAGGCTGTGCCCCATCCCCACCTCGTCCCCAGCCCTGTGCCACCTCAGCCCTGCACACCTCCAGGGATGGGCACTCCAACCCTCCCTGGGCACTGCCAATCCCTGACCACTCTTTCCATGAGGAAATTCCTGCTGCTGTCCACCCTGAGCCTCCCCCAGCCCAGCCTGGGGCTGTTCCCTCTGCTCCTGTCCCTGTTCCCTGGAGCAGATCCCAAATCTCCCCCGGCTCCTCTCCTGGCAGGGAATTGTGCAGAGCCAGAAATTCCCCCTGAGCCTCCTTTGCTCCAGCCTGAGCCCCTTCCCAGCTCCCTCAGAGATTCTCCAGCCCCTTCCCAGCTCCCTCAGAGATTCTCCAGCCCCTTCCCAGCTCCCTCAGAGATTCTCCAGCCCCTTCCCAGCTCCCTCAGAGATTCTCCAGCCCCTTCCCAGCTCTGTTCCCTGCTCTGGACGAGCCCCAGCCCCTCCACATCCCTTGTCCTAAGGGGCCCAGGACTGCCCCCAGTCAAACCCCTCCTGGAGCAGACACACAGTTTAGATTTTCCCAGTCTCAGGGCACAGTGCAAAAGCAGCAGCACAGAGGTCACTGGGAGGTGGAAATTCTTTAACGTGGGCCCAGGAGAAAAAAAAACAAACATGAAACTCCAGATGAAAAAGAAATAGGGCTGAGAAGATCATCCAACTCTTCCTCCTTTCTTTCTCTTACTTCATAAATCATTTTGTTTATGTAAGGGAGAACAATAAAGCAGGCCAGATTTAGAAAACATTTTTTCCTGTCAACAAGCAGAATGATTGATGCTGTGCAAAACCAGTATCTAAGTAGGAAAAAAAGCTTTCAGGGATGATTTACTGAAACCCACCGAACAATTGGATTTGGATGCTGAAAAATAGCAACTCCTGAGACTAAATTAATTAATGAAATATTTGGGAATGGTCTTGAATAGTTAGAACAAACAGAAGATGAAAAAACAGTATTAGATTGTCTTCAATTCCAACCTACTCTCCACATTACAAAGGAAATTATTTAAGAATAATGATGTAGCCCACATATCTTGAGACACAAGAGGAGCCTTGAACAGTGGAGCCTTATCAGGAGGCCTTGGTGGCTGGGTGACAACGTGAGTGTGGCTCTGGAATGACAATTGATGGGAGCAGAGCATTTCCTCAGCCTCCCTGTGATGCCTTGGGTTTGGCTTTTATATTTTTCAGGACCTGTGCTGGTTTGGTGAGTAGTTCTGGGTTTATATTCAGTGCTCCTGAGCTCTCTGCACAGAGCACACAAAACAATTCCTTCTCCAGCTCGGCACCAAGGACAACTTTCAGCCCAAGAACAAAACCAAGGGTGAGGGGAGAAGGAAAACCAAGGAGGATGGAGCTGCATGAGCTGCAGCTGGAATTGGCCAATGAACTGCAATGTGCTGCTGGAGCAGAACTGATCAAAGTGTGGGACCCCGTGCTCAGTCACCCATTCTGTGCCCATTTTGGGGCATCTTGGGTGTGGCCCAGCCGGGCTCTGGTGCTGCCCAGGTGTGCCCAATGAAGCCTTTTAATAAATCCCTATTTATCCTCTGGCTCAGGCATCACCTGCTCCAGGGCATCACCTGCTCCAGCTTTCCTGGGAGTGTTCAGGGAAGCTCCTGCAGCCCCACGGGCTCCAAGGAATGGGGACAGGGTGACAGGACAGGGAAGGGCAGAGGGAGATTTCCCTCTCCTGGCATGCCTGGGAATGCTGGTTAAACTGGGATTTTTGCCCTGGTCAGTCCCAGTATCTATAGAAACCTGACCTGCCCACTTGGCTGGGAATATTTTGGAAGCTGCCTGGCCCAAGATGATTTTTCTTCTCCGTGCTCAGCTTTGAAGCCTTGGCAACACACAGACATTGCATTGATTCCAACTCTTTCCCACAGCTCCTGCCTGGCTGAAAATCTGCCCCGTGGGTTAAACATCAACTGATTGAGAGGTGCCAGCTCCTGTTTGTGACCCAAACCCTCCCGGGAAGCTCCAGCAGCACAAGCCCAGCAGATCCACGAGCTCCTGGGGGAAGCGAGGTAGGCTCAGCACATCCCAGCTTGTTGGAATCTAAAAATGCAGGGAGCTCTTAGAATATTGAGCCTGTGGGCTAAAGCTTGGAATTAAATACAGGGTTTGATCTGAGACCTTAGAAAAGGCTTCTAAGTTTAAATATTAGAAGCAAAAATGTAGATTTGTAGTTTAAATAGAAACATGTTAAGCTAGGTAGAGCAAAGTTCAGAGTTTAGAGTTTAAGAGAGAAAAAACAGAAGTAGTTGTAAAGGCAACAAGGAGTTTTAGAATGCAGGTTTGTAAGTTTATGTGTAACTTTCTTATTGGTTAAGAAATTCCCTCACTGCAGCAAAATGTATAAAACAAAATATTTAACTATTGGGTTAAAATCAAAAATAATCTTTGTGGCAGCATTTTACTGGTTAATAAATCCGTAAAAGGTCTTGTAACCAGAGATCTTAGGACCTTCTGAACCACGAGGTAGAGATGTGAGCTGAACTCACCCTTTCCATATAGAAGAAAAACTACACCCTCTAAAGCAGCTCAGAAATCCTGCCTCTGGATTTATAAAATTCATGAATATTCCCCAGAAACTGCTCCCTTTGGAACTGAACCCCACACGGCCTGACTGGAATTGCCTGTCTGGGATCTCCTGTCCTGCCTCAGCCCCAGCCCGGGGGTGGTGGCAGCTCCGTGGGTCACTCTGAACAGGACACAGGGACTTCCCAGGGCTGCAGGGCCACGGGCTGGGCAGCCAAGCGTTGGAAACCTGGCTCCCTTCCCTCCTGCTGCCCCTGGATCATGGAATCACACACCCACACACGGGGAAAGCCCTCTCGGACCAGGGAGTCCAGCCATCCCCCGGCACTGCCGAGGCCACCGCTGACCCCTGTCCCCAAGTGCCACCTCCACAGGGCTGTAAATAAAGCCCTGCAGGGATGGGGACTCAGCACTGCCCTGGGTGGCTGTGCCAAGGCTGGGCAGCCCTTTCCAGGAGGAATTTCCCAAAAACAATCCAGCCTGAGCCTCCCTGGCCCACCTTGGGTCCCTCCCTGGCCACCTCCAGACCTGTTTGTCACCCAGGCTTTCGTCCCCCCGCTGAGTCTTCCAGAGAAGGATTTTGTGCTGTTTTCCACGAGATTTATTCCCAACCCCCCCCTCTTGCAGGTAAAGAGAAATCTCTTCACTTTTCCCTCCGAGTTGGATGTGGATATTAATCTCCAGGAGTCTCCACACAGAGCCCATCACCTGCAGGTATCAACCTCAATAGAGAGCAGCGACTCAGAAGTGGCTGGAATCAAAACACACTGAAAATAATCCCTTTTCCCTCTCATCCCTCCCTGCTCTCCCAGCCCCGAGCTGTTTAAGGTGTTCCACGTGCTGCCTCTGAGCAGGATTTTTTTGTTTCCTATGGATCTCCAATTTTCAGATTCACTCTCCTGACACCGCTGAGAATGAAGCTTGAAATACAGAGATTTCTGCAAGGCAGGATTTAGGTGAGTTTAACTTAGACCCGAAGAATATTATCTACAGTTTCTCGAGGAGAAATGATTTTTAACTTCAATATTTTGTCTGGCTGCGTCTGCAGAACATGAAACACTTCCCAGAAAACCATTCTCACGGAGAAGTGCCACCCCCAGCAGAAATCCCCAGGTTCTGCTGGAAAACATTCATTTTTCACTGTCCCAAAGAACCAGGCAGCTGTGTGGAAAATCCATCCGTGGTTGGAGCTGCTGAAATGGAGCTGACAGCCATCCATGGGGCAGGGGAAAGGGAAGCAGCTGCTCCTGGAGCAGAGGGGATGTAGATGGTGTGCATTTTAATGTGAAGATACAGATAAAATCAAACAGCAGGCATACAGTGCACTAAAGGGAATTAATGGACATTCTGAGACGTGTCCAAAGCAGAGGGTTCAGCCCAGAAAGTGGATTTGGGGCTGATTGTTTGCTCCAAAGCTGCTTTAACTGGTGAGGTCTCAGAAGCCAGAGAGGTTTGGGTTGGAAGGGACCTTAAATCCCACCCAGGGCCAGTGCAGGGACACCTCCCACTGTCCCAGGCTGCTCCAACCCGGCCTGGGACACTCCAGGGACCCAGGGGCAGCCACAGCTGCTCTGGGAATTCCATCCCAGCCCCTCTCCACCCTCCCAGCCGGGAATTCCTTCCCAAGAAGTTTCCTCTTGTATTTCTCTGGATCCCAATGCCCTTGGTTTATGATAAATTTCCATGCATTAATTAAAACCATATTCATTATTCATTTTAGCTTTCCTTTCCACACATTCTGGGACTTGTTTTTTAATTAATTACTAAACCTCTTTCTCTGTGTCACTGCAGCTTGCCCAACACAACCAGCACAGAGCAAGCAACTCACACAAAGTGGATTTTCTGGGCTGTGCTGGAGGGAGGCACGAGGGATCTGCCAGGTTTTAGGGAATTCAGGAGCCTGGGCTGGGCAGCTCTCTGCTGCTCTGTGCATTCCCACACACACACACACCGTGCTAAAGCTCTCCCCACGGATTCTTTATCAGCCACACAGCCAGGAAAACTCACCTTTAATAAATAAATTTATTTATCCATTCCCACCAGTGATGCTCAGGACCTCCTGGAAACAACATTTCTTTTCTTTTCTTAGCAGTTTCTCGGCAAAATAACATTTCCCAATGTTAACACCACCAGTAGATCTGTAAATGCTGCTGAGGAGCCAGAGTTCAACTTTAGCTCGTGGAATTTATTTCTCTGTTCTCAGCCCTGACTCAGCCCATCCCTGTCCTGCCCAGAATCATGGAGTTAATGGATTAGCAGGGCAAGAACAGCTAATTACTGGAACATCAATATCTCCATGCTTTGGAGGATCAGGGGTCACAGAGAAATAGATGTGGGTTTAAATCAAGGCTTTGATTGTGAGCTCATCCTAAGCAGTAATTATCAGTGTGTGTTAGTGCATGTAATAACTGCTAATTACGGGGTGGGGGCAAAACTTCTGTTCCAGCAGGAAACTTCAGCCAGGAGCAGCTCCTGGATACTGGGATCAGCTGATCTGTACAGAATCACAGAATCTGTGATTTCCAGGTTGGAGAATCCCCTGAGCCCATCGAGTCCAACCATCCCCACCCCTGCCCCACGTCCCCAAGTGCCACATCCACGGGGATTTTAAATCCTCCAGGCACGGGGACCCAGCACTGCCCTGGGCAGCTGTGCCAGGGGAGAGTCAGGTGAATATTTGGGAAAATTCCTTCCTGGAAAGGACTGTGCATCCCTGGCTGTTCCCTCTCCTCCTTTCCCTGTTCCTGGGAGATCCCAAATCCCCCCTGGCAGGGAATTGTGCAGAGCCAGAAATTCCCCTGAGCCTCCTTTGCTCCAGGCTGAGCCCCTTCCCAGCTCCCTCAGGGATTCTCCAGCCCCTTCCCAGCTCCCTCAGGGATTCTCCAGCCCCTTCCCAGCTCCCTCAGCTGCTCCTGGTGCTCCAGCCCCTTGTCCTTCCTGAAGGACAGCAGGTGACACCATGGCAGGGATTTGTTGCTCCCACAACAGGGACGTATTCTAATTATTGATGAAAAGTGCCTGTAACACCATTACTACAAAAAAAAGTACCTAAATTACAGGCCAGCTTATCCAGACCCCTTGGAATCAGATTCCAGACTGGGTTTGGGTTCACAGGGACCTCAAACTCACCCAGTGCCGCTCCTGCCATGGGCAGGGACCCCTCCCACTGTCCCAGGTGCTCCCAGCCCAATGTCCAGCCTGGCCTTGGGCACTGCCAGGGATCCAGGGGCAGCCACAGCTGCTCTGGAAGATTCCTTTGGAGGAAGCTCTGGTCACTTGGAAGTGTCTGGCACAAGTCAAGGCATCCATTGATTTCCTCAGTAAATTAATCAGATCTGCGCAGTGCAAATTGATCTGAATATTGGAATTTTCCTATGTAAATGTCAGGACTCCACAAACAGCAATTAGTGAGAGACAAGATGAGCACGGGGGGGTTGGAAAGGCATTTTGGGGGAAGAAATGGAAATGCTGGAGGCATTGCTGTGCAGTGACCTGCCCTGCTGGGAGCTCAGCCTCTGCCCCTCTGCTCTGATGTGCACTGGGGCCCTGGAACTCCAGCAGGAGCTGTTGGGGGAGCACAAGGAGCTGTAGGAGCTGGGGGAAAAGAGAGGGGAAATGGGAACAGAGGAAGAGCAGGCCAAAAGAAAGAGAGTAATTGCGAGCAAGAATATTCCCCTTGGAAACGGAACACGAAGAACTGCACAGGACAAGGCTTTTGTTCTGAACATACTCAGATGCAACCTAAAATTATTCAAATCTTTACATTTTCATCAATGGCCTTAATACACTTTGCCATTTAATTGTATAAAGCCATCCTTTACAAGAGTATCTGTACTTTTTAAAACAAACAGTGCTTTTAATTTAAAAAAAGCCCTCAACATCCCATGAAAAGCTACAGATGGAGTTTTCATAGAGAGTTTTTTGAGTCCTTCCCTGGTTGAACAAACCCTCAGCAGAGCCTTGCTGCACCTGCTGCTTTACATCTCTGAATATTCATGGTCCAGCCTGGAGGAAGGGCTGGGGGGGCTGTCCCAGGCCCTGGGCTCCCCCCAGCATCCCAGCCCCAGCTGATCCCACAGCTCAGGACAGGGATTGTGGCAGCAGGGAGCAATCCCTCCCTGCAAGCAGGAGAGGCCCTGGCACAGCTGTGGCTGCCCCTGGGTCCCTGGCAGTGCCCAAGGCCAGGCTGTGATGCCTGAAATTTTAGATTTCATATTTTCAGATTCTGCACTTGGAGTGTGACTCCAAACCCCACACAAAGTGTGAGCCCGTTCTCCTCACAGCTGAGGCACACAGAACAATCCAGAACCAAGGGCACAGAACAATCCAGAACCAAGGGCACAGAACAATCCAGAACCAAGGGCACAGAACAATCCAGAACCAAGGGCACAGAACAATCCTTTGCCAGCTCAGAACCAAGGACAGCCATTGCAGCCTCAGCCCAAAAAGGGCAAAGAGCAGCGAATTGAGGGGAGCAATCTGGGAGGGTGGGACTGCAGAACCTGGAGCTGGAATTGGGCAATGAACCCCAAAATGGGAATGGACCAAAACTCATCAAAGTGTGAGAGCTCCTGACCCGGGGTCCATCGTGGCTCCATCTTGGGCCTGTGTTGGATCCACCTTGGGTGCAGCCCTGGCCGGGCCCTTGCACTGCCCAAGGTGGATCCTGTGAAGGATAATTTAATAAATCCCTGCTTTATTCCTGTAACTCTGCCCAGCCCCTGTTCCAGGGAGCCTCTCCAGGCATCAGCAGGACATTGGAGCTGGGGCAGTGGGAGGTGTCCCTGCCATGGCAGGAGTGGCACTGGGTGAGCTCTGGGGTCCCTTCCAGCCAAAACTATGCTGTAACTCTGTGATTTTATGAACTCCATCTCCTTGGCCTCCACCTGGAATGCTTCTATTTATGATTTTTTTTGTTTTGTTTTGTTTTTTTACTAAGAGTAAAACCAGAGCTCACTGTGACCCCACAGTGCTTGTGTGGGAGCAGCATCCCAGAGGGATTCAGGGACCCTCTGCTGGGAGGCCATTCCAACACAAGAACAAACCTCCACGTGGTCATTTATTACAAATTCTAATGCAAATAGAGACAGGGATTTTTATTTCTTCCTTCTGAGCATATGTAGAATTTCAACGCCAGCATTTTATTAAAAATCAGAGTTATGAATCATTCATGGCCAACAAGTGACTCCCACTCGTTGGCAGGATGACCTGAGCTTGGCTTTTCACTGACAACAAATAAAGCTGTGCTTAATGAACCCAGACAGGCTGTTCTGAAGGCATCGAAGAAGTAAAACCAGGTGGAGTTTTAGGATTCAAAAAAATTATATATTTTGTCAGCATCTCGCTGGTTTGTTTGTTTTTTTTTTTCTTTTTTTCAATAACGAACGGAGTCGTTTCAAGGCAGTGCTAATGCCGAGAGTGCTGGGTGAGGGATTCAATTGAGGGGCTGTCAGGGGGCTCTGCTGTGTCCCTGACGAGCCTTGTCATGTCCCTGTGACACCTGGTGTGCACAGCCCGGGCTGATAAACGGCTGAAAGATGGAACTGTCACTCTCCATTACCTGGCACCAGCAATTACCTGCCTGGGCACTCCCAGAGGGACGGGGCTGGGAGGTGGGGATGCCCCAGGGAGCCTGGCACAGAGGCTCTGCTGGAAACGAGCGTGCTGGAGCCGTGTCTGTGGCTGTGCTGCTGCGGGGACAGAGCACAGGGGGCTGGGGAAGGGGACCCCCAGGCCAGGTGTCCCTGCCCACGTCCCTGCCAGGGAACCAGGCGAGCTTTGAGGTCCCTCCCAACCCCAGCCATTCCGAGGTGCCCTGGTCCGTGGATCCCTCCCGCTCGGATGGGGAGCAGTGCTCGTGTCTGTGGAAAGGAGCCCCGAGTGCTGAGCTGGGAGGGAATTTACATGGAAGCGTTTCCAGCTGCCAGGGGATTTTCTGTTCCTTAGAGCCCAGTGGTGGCACTGCCTTGTTCCTGCTCCTGCTCTCCTGCCCTTGTCCCTGTCCCTGCCCCTGTTCCTGTCCCTGGCAGCAGCAGGAGCACCTGGAGCCGCCGTGCCCCTGGGGATCACCTCCAGTATCCCTGGATTTATCTCCTTCTCCAGAGGGGCTCTGGGAAGGGCTCTGCCATAACCATGGCAACGCACCGAGTGTGCGCGGCGCTCCCGATCCCTGCTGGCGACAAAAGCGGAGCTGGGACAGGAGAAGGAGCACGAATCACCCCGGGCTTGGGCTTGGCAGGGAGCCTGGAGACTGCTGGGGTTCTGGGTGGAGTCAGACAGAGCCGTGGGGACCTGACCCCACACTGGGGACAGAGCTGCCTCACCTGGGGACCCCCAGCACCCCTCCAGCCTCACCTGGGGACCCCCAGCATCCCTCCAGCTTCACCTGGGGATCCCCAGCATCCCTCCAGCTTCACCTGG
>VZTB01013941.1:15723-31241 GCA_013397245.1 Thryothorus ludovicianus | reverse complement strand
CGTGCTGTGCCGCGAGCCACATGAGCCCGCGGGCCACCGAGCGCGGCCTGGCCGCCATCTGGGCCGCCGGCGTGGCCTTCGCGCTGCTGCCGCTGGCCGGCCTGGGCCGCTACGCGCTGCAGTGGCCCGGCACCTGGTGCTTCATCAGCACGGCCGGCCGCAGCGCCTTCGCCGCCGCCTTCGCCGCGCTCGGGCTGCTGTCCCTCGTGGTCACCGGAGCCTGCAACCTGGCCACCATCGGGGCGCTGGTGGCCCGCTGCCGCGCCAAGGCCGGCGGGACCGGGCCCGGCTCGCGGTGGGGCCGCATCACCACCGAGACGCTGCTGCAGCTGCTGGGCATCATGTGCGTGCTGGCGGGCTGCTGGTCACCGCTGCTGGTAGGTGCCCACCCCGCGGCCCTGGGGACAGCCGGGGACGGGGACGGGGTGGGAAGGCCGTGGGAGAGGAGCTGGGACGGGTCCCGCAGCGGAGCCCGGCGCGGCCGCTGTGCTCGGGGAAATCAGCTGCAGGACGCGGAGCCCAAAGGAGGAGAACAGGGTTCTTGTGCAGACGGGAAAAGTGGCGTGTCAGGAGCAGGACGCTGCAGCCAGGTGGGATTTATGGGTTTTTATTTGCTCCCACCTTGCAGCAAAACTTCTCTCGGTGTTTTATGAGAAAACGCACCAGCCGTGACTGTGAGTGCCTTGGGGCTGGCAGCCCGCTGAGCTGGATTTACAGCAGCCCGCGGGGCTTGCCCAGGCTGGTTTTTAAGGATCTTTGCATTGCTTTCCGCTATTTTATTGCTCCTTCCTTAAGAACCCTTAAGAACAGTGATGTAGGACTGGGGAAGGCAGAATCCCCCTCTTTGCCGTGTGTGACCACGGCACACCCGGGGCTCTGGGACCCTGTCCCAAAAGGCTGGGTTATTCTTTCAAGCAGTAATAGGATTTCTGGATAAAATTGTGCTTGGGATCTCTGAGCAGGATGGGCTGAAGCTGGCTGAGGAAATGCTGAGGTTATGTGAAAGGTTCCTTCTGGCTGGAGAAGGATTTTTCTTCTTGTCCTGAGGGTTTCACCAGCCTTGCAGCATGAGAGGAGATCCCTGAGGTGGGGGAAGCGTCTCCTCCTCCCTCCCAAGCAGGGCTCTCAGGTCAGTCAGTGAGGAAGCAGGGATTCCGCTGGGTGGTTTGGTGCCCTGGGCATTTCTGTGGCTTCAGAGGCAGAAGTCAACCCACAAGCAAGAAAGAATTCATCAGCACTTCCCTTCCCTCGGCAGCAGCAGCCCTTGGAAGTGTGGGACTTCTCCTGTGGAGGTCTCAAAATCCAGACCCACGGCTGCAGGGGTATTTTTGTAAATATGCCTCCATTTTTATACATAAACCTCTGTTTTTATACATACATCCCAACTTGTTCTGTGCGCCTCTGAAGTGCTGGTCAGGGGTCAGAGACCAGATTTTTGGAGAAGCGACCACAGAGAATGCGAATGCATTTTCAGTGAAAGCCAGCTCACAGCAATCATTTAACCTGTAGTTGTGAGAAACGGAGCTGAAATAGAAATCCAGGGCTTTACAGAGGAGGCTTTTTTGTTTCTGTGGTTTTTTTAAAGACATCTGAGTTTTGTAACTGAGAAATAATGAATCCTGGCAGCTGCTGCTGTGAGGTAAACAACACCCTCGCCACACACGGTATTTTTAGAGCTGATCTGTTGATGTAAATGACAAAATCAAATGTGATTTAGCAGCAGAGGGAAAGCTCTGACATCGTGGCTGTGCTCTGGAGGGCTCCCTGGAGCGTCCTGCACGTCTGGCTCTGTGCTGGCTTAGGGAGGGGAGCAGCCAGTGCAGGAATTGTTCCCTTTTTCCAAGCACCCAGGAGCTTGTTGGGCTCACCAGGGAGCACCTGGGAGAACACCCCTCTCCAGTGTTGCTGGTTTTGAGCTCACCCTGGTCTCATGTTTAGTTTGTCCTGACAGGACACAGGGAATGGCTTCCCAGAGGGCAGGGCTGGATGGGATTTTGGGCAGGAATTGTTCCCTGGCAGGGTGGGCAGGGGCTGGGATGGAATTCCCAGAGCAGCTGTGGCTGCCCCTGGATCCCTGGCAGTGCCCAAGGCCAGGCTGGACACTGGGGCTGGAGCAGCCTGGGACAGTGGGGGGTGTCCCCATGGCAGAGGTGGCACTCGGTGGAATTTAAGGTCCCTCCCAGTCCCAACCAGTCTGAGATTGTGGGATAACCCCTGAGCTGGAGGGAGGCAGACATCCAGCAGACATCCCAAGGTGGAATGGAGGAAGCTGTTCCTGGGTTGCACAGAAACATGGCTGCAGCACAAACTGGAAATCTCACAGTAATCGTTTTGGAGCTCCAGGCTACAAAATGATTCCTTCCCAGAGTTGTTTCAATGTTACTCAAAGCCAAAATGCTCAGGAATTCTGCTGCTTTTCCTGTTAAAATACTTTTGCTCTTTATCCCTCCTGGCAGACAGAAGTTAAAGATGTATAAAACTACATTCATGGTAACAATAAAGTTTTAGCTGCTCTTGTTGAATAAATCCAGTCAGCCATATTTCTATATGCATTTTGAGCCAGATTTTTAATGGCATAAATTATGTTGACTTTATTCCACCTGATGTTCCTCTGCCTTGTGCAGGCTTTTAATCCATTTAGAAAACCAATACAGGCCATGATAAACAACCTCTAATGATATCAAACAAACAAAATTTCCAGTAGAGCAGCTGTTGGCCCAACAAATACTCCAATAAAGGGATACTACGTAATAAAACCAGAAAAGAGCAGCAGTCTGTGTGCTTGGGAAATGTATTTTATTAGGATGGTGGTTTTGGAGCTCCATCTAAAAAAGAGATGGCAGAGTCTGGATAGGGACAGGGACAGTGTGTGGGAGTGGTCAGGTTCTGGCTGTGTGGGTCTGGTGCCCCAGTGGCTGCTGATGTGCTCTGGGTCTGTGCCCATGTTTCCACAAAGCTCTGTATCCATGTTTTCACAAAGCTTTGTCCGTGGCCACTTATGTCAATGAAATGTCGTGGGTGGAATCCTCAGCTGCTTCTGTTTAAAGAAATGAAAACAATCCTCCTGTGCTGTCCACGCTGCAGTGCCCTCCAGGCTCAGCCCAGGCTCTCCAAGGTCAACACGTGCTTATTGATCTGCACCCAGAATATCCCTTTGAACGGAAAAATCCTCCCTGGAGCCCGTGCTCCCGGTCACCGTGGCTCCGGCTGTCCCAGCCTGTGGGGACAGCAGCGGCCCAGCCGTGCCCTTTGTGGTGACAGAGCTCTGAGGAGGCTCCTGTGGGATTGCAGGTTCTTCCCAAAGGCTGGAGCCACGCCCTGGCTGGGACTGGCGCTGATTCCCTGCGGGTCTGTTCCCAGCAGCCTGGGGACTGGCTGCCAGTTTGTCCAGGGACTGGGAGTGCTGGGAGTGCCTCGGGGCAGTGCTGGGAGTGCGTCCATCCCCGCGGCACTGGGAGCACACACGGCACGATGGACAGCCCTCGTTCCCCTGCGGCCTCCGGGGAAGGACTGGTGAGCAGAACAAGGATCTGCTCAGGAAAAGGAGGTGTTCGGGAGCCCTCCCACAGAGCCCCAGACCGGGTGGGGTTGGGAGGGACCTCAGAGCTCATCCAGCTCCACGGGCACCACCCGGGCGCTGCCTGGGACGCGTGCAGGCACCCGGGTGCCACAGCTGTGGTGGCACGCAGCCCCTCATGTCCCTGTCGCTGTCCCTCCCCAGGTCACCATGCTGAGGGTGGTGTCCGAGCAGGAGGCCGGGCCCCCGCGCCGGGAGCTGCTGCAGGAGTGCGACCTGTCGCTGACCGCCGTGCGCCTGGCCTCGCTCAACCAGATCCTGGACCCCTGGGTGTACCTGCTGCTGCGCAGGATCCTGCTGCGCCGCCTCTGCCAGGCCGCCAGCGCCGTGTCCCGCTGCTCCAACGCCGAGTGCAAGGACAGGGCCATCACCCTGAGCCTGTCCGAGGAGATCCGCCGGACCGCGGCCTGAGGGGACCCTGCGATGGCCTGGGGGGGATCCTGCAATGGCCTGAGGGGATCCTGAAATGGCCTGAGGGGACAGGGCCATCACCCTGAGCCTGTCCGAGGAGATCCGCCGGACTGCGGCCTGAGGGGACCCTGCGATGGCCTGGGGGGACATTCCTGCAATGGCCTGAGGGGGATCCTGCAGCAGCCTAAGGGGATCCTGAAATGGCCTCAGGGGGATCCTGCAATGGCCTGAGGGGATCCTGCAATGGCCTGGGAGGGATCCTGCAATGGTCTGGGGGGACATTCCTGAAATGGCCTGAGGGGATCCTGCAATGGCCTGGGGGTACATTCCCACAGCTCCAGGAGCCCTGGAAACCCTCCTGGGAATCTGCTCTGTGCTGGCAACCCCTCACTGTGTCACTGCTGGAACCCGAGTGCCAAATGCTTCCTGCACGGTGCCAAAAGTGCCAGGGTGCAGCAGGACAGGACAGCCCGTGGGCACTGGTGGGTGAGCTGCACGACAGGATGAGGACATTCCATGGTCCCTGCAGAACGGGATGAGGACATTCCATGGTCACTGCCACTCCTGGCTGAGCTGCACGGTGGGAGATCTCGTGGGCCTGAAGCAGAGCCTGAAGAGGCTTCTCTTGCTTTAAGGTGGAAAAAAGTTGTTTTCCTGACAGTCAACAGATTCTACAGATGGAATTACTGAAGGGACTCACTCCTGAGAATGTTTACTACTAACATTGTCTCCTTCAGATAGTCCTTCCTCCTTTCTTCTGGAGGGGCAAGGGGAGAAAGGGAGAGAAAACACAGGAATAAGGAAAAAAAATGAAGTTTGATTGGATTTCAGTGCCTTAAAACTGAGCAGGGGTTGTGGCAGTGAGGGAACATCCTTCTCTTCCAAGAACTGAAGGCAGCACGAGTAAACTCTGATCCTCGTGGCAGCTGAAGGAGCTTGAGGAGGATGCAGCACTGGGGAAGGGCAGAAATCCCTGGTTTTCCCCTGGCAGCCTGTGGAATGGCCAGGCAGGCAGGAATTGGCAGCTCTGGGAGTTGTTCAGCTGCAGCACGCTGGCAGCAGTGGATGGAAGTGTGTGGGTTTGGCAGGTCTTTTCCCAAAGGAACTTCCATAGTGTAGTTACAAACTCAGCTCCAGTCTGTTTGTGCCGCATCTGAAGCTTATTTTTTAAAAAGCTGTGTCTTTTTCAGAGCTGTCTCTCTTTCGGAGCTGACAGCCTCTCGTGTCTCTTGTTTTGTGGCCTTTGGGGTGAAATTAAATGCAAATACAGTAAAATGCAGATGATATTCCATGTGCCAGGTACTGTGGAATTCAGGGGTCTTACAGGCAAATGAAGTCCTGCATCTGTGAGGAATTTCTTGCACAAAACCTTTACTTTTACTCTTTTTAATTTGTTGATAAGAGTAACTCCTCAGCAAAGAATCTGTGCCTTCACTTTTGTTCTGTGCTGTCTGATTCTTGTCCACATGAATCTGATTTTATCCAGGTGATGTCTGAGTCCAGCCTAAAAGCCAAGGTTTAGCCTTAATTGAAGACCCAGCCTAAATTTAATGGCTTCGATGCCTTTTTTGGTTTGAGTTGCTGAGCCCTGCTCTGTGCTGAGCTGGCCTGAGGTGTAACAACTCCAGGCTCACCAGGGCTTCAGCTACTGGGTGCTGCTTTGAGGGGAAAAATGGGCTCTTTCTGCTTAAAAAAGTGCCTCGCAGGAGTCAGCCCCCATTCTCTGGGAGTATTTGGGACTGGAAGAAGCCTGTTGTGTGCAGAGGATCCCTTTTGTTCCCTCTGTGTACTTTTCCTTCGGGCAGGAGCTCGGCAGAGCCGCTCGCTTGTGAAATGTCGGGCTGACCTCGGCGGGGTCGGTGCTGGGCGGCACATTCCGAGCACAGCTCCCGGGCTGGCCGGGATCACGGCGGGATGGAGGGAGGAGGAGGGAGGGCACCCTGTACCTGCTCCTCAGCACCGCCGATCCCGCACGGAAATCCGGGAATGTGGCGCTGGGAGGGCTCCTCCAGCAGCTTCAGGGCAGCTTGTTCTCAATATCGGGGTGCTTTCACTGCATAAAACAGAGCCAGATTTTGCCACATTGTCCTGATATTCACCGGGTTTGGGATGGGCATCTCTGTCCCTCTGTGCTGGGGTTGAATGGAGAAGCTGCTTCATCCAAAGGGGAGAGAGTGGGAGCTTGATCCAGGTGGGAAGGAGTGAGAGTTTCTCATTTATTTACAGGACAGGAGAGTGGGATCTCTGCCCTACAGCCAGGGCTCTGTGAGGGGCTGCACTTTCTGTACCTGATCCAAGGAGCTGGAGTGCACCTGGGAGCTTTCATTCCCCTTTCCCTGGGATGGGAAGCTGTTTGTGTCCTGTTTAACCATGCCGTTCCAGCCTGGTCTTTCTGTGTTGTCGGTCTGCCCCAGGTGTTTTGGGAGCTGTAGGGCACTGAAAATCCACCTGGAGATCATCGTGTGTCTGCAAACCACCTGTGTGTTGTACGAGTGAGAATAAAAATCCGGAGTCACTGGCGTTTGCTGGGTTTTTGCAGGAGCTGCTGGGGGTGGGGCCTGAGCAGATTTTATCTGCCCGGTGATCCAGGGACTGACGACCTCTGTGGGAGCTGCTCTGCTGGGAATTCCAGCCCAGGTATGCCTGCACCTGCACCCCAACCCAGCGCAGGTATTCCCTGGGGAGCACAGCAGCTGCACCCCGATCCAGCCCAGACTCTGGGGTGTCCCAGCACAGGTGAATCCCCTGCAGCCCCTCCCAGCAAGGCTGTTCCCATGTTTTTATCCCGTTTCAAAGCTGCTGTTGGGGGCTGTAGGACTGGCCAGGTGTGTCCGGGCTGGGCCCTGCAGCTCCCCGGGGCTGGATGGGGCCAGAGTGTCCCAGCAGCTCCTGCAGGTTCCTGCCGGGCACCATTGCCTGCAGCTTTTCCCTGCAGAGCACGGCTTACAAATTAACCCAGCAGCAGCAGCTCCGTCCTAGCCCTGCATCCCAAGGACTTCCCCTGCTCCCCGTGGGCAGCACAGCCCCGCTGCCATCCCCAGGGAGCCCTGGGTGTCACCCTGGGTGTCACCCTGGGTGTCACCCTGCTCCCTGCTGGGTGTCCTCAGCCAGCACCCCCCTCCTTTTGCCTCCCTGTCTGTAAATCCTGGGAAGCACGGGAGGAGTTTTCCACCCAGCTGGGGCTTTGGGAAGGGACCTCGGGGTAATCTTGGCTTGGTGAAGGGAAGGAGCCCGAGCACTGGGGGGGCTCCAGGGGCTCTGCCCCCCTCCAGCACCCTGCCTGCCCCCAGAATTCCTATGGAAATAGGGAGCAGCAGGAATACCCCGTGCCCCACCAGCAGCACCCTGGGCTGGCAGTGCAGCTCCCCTGGACCAGCCCGGGGCAGGCCCTGGCTCCCTCCAGCTCTGCCTTCTCCCGGAGCAGATTTTTCAGGGATGAAGTCAAAAGGAGAATTAATCCTGAGCTCAGCCAGGCTTGTCAGCAAGACAGAGCAGCCCCAGCAGTGACGGGGGTGCAGGAGCTGAGCCCCCCCTGCACTCCAGGGCACAACATGAAAGAGCTGCTCTGAATATGAAACATGTCAAATATGCCCAAATGCATTTCGTAAAAGACAATGTATTTATGTTTGGGGCTGCTTTGTTTGAAGAGTCCATCGTGGCCAGGGATAGAAGCCCCAGTTATTTTTGTTTCTGTAAACACAGAGGGTGGACAGACCTTTCCCCCCCTCCCCACACAGGCTGTTTGCTCCGAGGAGCCACAGTTCTTCCATGCATCCATCAGGACAGATAAATTCAGCCTTTGGAACAGCTCTGGGGCTGGCAGATGAAAGGAAGTGTTCATCCCCACTTGGAGTGGCTTCCAGTGGGGGATGCCATTCCCAGCAGTTCTTGGTTTGCGTGACAGGTTGGAGTCGGGTGGATTTTGCCCGATGTGTTTGTAGTTCCCTGGCTCTGAACATGAACAGGCCTCAAGGAACAGAGACAAAAACAGGCCTGGAAACCCTCTGCCCACATTTGGGCACGGCTTTGTCCCATCCTGGCCTCAGGAGGAGGTCAGAGTCTAGCAGAGCCACCAGAGAGCCGTGCCCAGCCTGAGGGAGCTGCACATCACAGCACGGTCCAGGACCCAAGGCCAGAGAGGGCTCAGTGAGCCAGGGCCCAGCCAGGGGACTGCACCCACAGGGTTTGGGCTGGAAGTGCCCTGGCACAGAGCCCAACCACTCCAGGGCATCGCCCAGGTATGGGAATGCTCCAAACCCACCCGGATCCCAGCCCCCTCCACCCCTTCCCCAGTACAGGCACTGGGGCCTCTGTTCTGTTCCCTGGGACCAGAGGGATCTGCAGCCTGGAAAGGAAACATTCAAACCCAAAGGAGTGGCCGGGACAAGGTGGGGATTGTCCAAAGCTTGGGCTCAGTGATCCTGGAGGTCTTTTCCACCCTAAATAACTGTGGGTCTTTGGAACATTGACTCTGTTGTGGCACACAGCTGTGCCCGGGGCAGGGCATGGCCAGCTCTTTGCAGGGCATCTCTGGCTGGGTGAAACCAGTGACAGCCCAGAGCCAGCCCCTGCTGCCCAGCTCCACCTCTGGGGCTGTTTACACTGTGACAGCCAAGAACTCCCTGTCCTTGTGTCCCCTGCCGCCGGTGACGGGCGAGGACACGCTCGGTGCCCGCAGCAGGACGTGGTGGTGGCAGTGGCAGCTGCCAGCGCTGCCCAGCCCCAGCGTGGGAAGGACAGGGTCCCTCCAGGACACCCGGCTGCCACCTTGGCAGGGCTCCTGCTGGAGGTGGCTCTGTCCCACCCCTCTGGTGGGGACGTCACCCCCAGCAGTGTGACCATGGTATGCCCCACTCCTTGTTCAGGGACAGCCTGACAGCGACCTCCAAGAACAACCCAGAGGCAAACCCAGCTAAAAGCATGCTTAAAATCGGGATTTTCTCTGAGTACATAATAGAAAAATCCCCCAGGGCATAAACGTCCACCCAAACCTGGATTTCTTCAGGCCAGCTTAACTCACATCCCTCCCAGTGTCCCTGCTGGCCCTGGTGCCCTCAGTGTACCTGGTGTCCCCAGTGTCCCCACTGTCCTCAGTGTACCTGGTGTCCCCACTGTCCTCAGTGTACCTGGTGTCCCCGGTGACAGCGTTACTGCACCCATGGTGTCACTGCACCCGTATCACAGTGCCCTGCCTGCAGTGTCCCACGTGTCCCAGGGCCTGCTGGCACTGGCACAGCTCCGAGCAGGTGCAGAGGAGCCCAGGAATCTCTGCGGTGCCCTGGGAAATGCAGCTCGTGGCTGACAGGAGTTTCCTGCTGGCACTGCCCAGCTGGGCAGAAGGTGCCTCTCGAGAAAGGTCAGTGTCCCCTCGTGTCCCCTCTGCTCTGCGCTGGGCCCCACAGCCACCAGGCTCCCCCCAGCCAGATGCCCTGACCAGGAGGGCACTTTAATTTCCCACTTGATGCAGAGGTCCCCACTCCCCCTGCACATCAGTTATCCTTGGCTTATGCACCTTGGAGAGTAAATCTGGAATGAAATCACTCAGTGCTGCTGGCTGATCTGATGCTGTGATTCCATTATCTTCTCCAGTCCTATTTAGAAACACCAGAGACCAAATTCCCCTCATTTTTACACAAATGATTTTAATTAGCATATTAAAACAAATGTCCTAACGTCACCCTGTCACCTGCCTTCAGCTGCATTTACGATTCCCTTTTCCCATCCCTAAGCCCTCGGCCTGGGATCCCGAGGGAGTGTCCCAGGGGTGTCCAGGCAGGCATTGCACATCGTGGAGAGTTCCCAGCCTGGCCCCAGACCCCCATCCTGTCTGTGGATGTCACTGGCACTGCCAGAGCTGTTCCTTAGTGCTGGAAGTTCAGAAAGCTCTGTTGGGTTTTTAGGAAAAACACGGCAGGAGCTGCTCAGCCTCTGGAAACCCAGCTGCTCCCTCCTGACCAAAGAGGCATTGAGCAATGCCTGGCACCCTGATGGCCTTCTCCTTCCCAAAATAACCGGGGCGAGCAACACCCCAAAAATGAAACTGTTCTCCCACATCAGAGGGATTTGTGCAAGCCTGACCCTGGATTTCATTTCAGGGTGGCAGCAGACGTGGGGTGCCCACGGGACGTTCCTGATCTGCTTCCCAGCACCGCCTCCCTGGAGACTCATCCCGGGTTCACACCAGGCATGGCCTTTGCCAGAGTGGGAGCTGCCACTGCTCAGAAAGGCTGGTGAGAGTGCAGGGGCTGCTCTTCCAAGGGTTGGTGTTCCAGGGGCTGGCATTCCAAGGGTTGGTGTTCCAGGGGCTGCTGTTCCAGGGGCTGCTCTTCCAAGGGTTGGTGTTCCAGGAGCTGTTGTGCCACAGCCAGCAGTGAGGTGTCCCCAGGGTGGCCCTGGGGGCTGTCACTGCCACTGCCCTGCTGTAGCACAGCCCAGCTTTATTCCCAAAGCCCTCGGGTTTATCCATGCCAGGCTGGAACACCACGTGTTCCCAAAACTGGGGCCTCCAGTGCAGCAGTGCCACGTGTGGCCTTCCCACCAGTTTTGCTCTCTTTTTGTGTGCCCCAGCACAGAGCTGGAGCCAAAGCCCCACCAGATGCCTCCCAGGATGTCCCCCAGGTGCCCCAGTCCCAGGTTTGGGACGAGCTCCCTGCGTGCTGCTGTTCCCTGCTGGTCCTGGCGGGGTTTACCCGCTGCAGGTGACACCTGCCAGGGGATTTGGGCACGGCACAGCTTCAGGAGCCACCCCGGGGAGCCTCCTGTGGGGTTTGCCGGGCAGAGCTGCTCTGAAATTGCAGCTGTGGGTGGCTGATCCTCTCGCCTCGGGACACGGTGTTACTCTGGCAGAGGGAGCCGTGCTGAAATCCTGGAGAGGTTTCCCAAGATGCTGGCAGGCTCCGGCGGGGTTGTGCAATGACCGGGACATCACTTATTGTCTCCGTGTCACAGGCAGGGCACGGCTCGGTGCTCCGGCCACCGCCCGGGCTCTGCGAGGTGTCCTGGCACATGGAACGAGGTGGGCAGTGGAGTCCCCTGCAGCCCAGTCCGGGATTCGGGGATTCTAAACCCCTGGATGATCCGCCCCTCTCCTGGCAGCCCCTGCGGGCACACCTGGGCCAGGTGAAGCTGCCGCGGGTGGGGCTGAGCTGAGCTCCCCGAGCCCAGGGGCACTTCCAGGGAAACACCCCGGGCCCATCCCGTGTCCCCCCGCAGCCGTGGGAGCCGCGTCTCCCTTTTGGAGATGGATTTTGCGGTTCAGAGGGACCAGCCCAGCCCGGTCCTGGCTGAGTGCAGGGTTCAGCTCTTCCGGGGCTCCCAGTGAAGCGGGTCCATCCCGTCACAGCTTCCCTGGGGAACGGGGCCGGCTCCTGGAATCCTGCCGCTGCAATCCTGCAGGACACGGGAGGCTGGGCAGGAGCAGCAGCAGAAATCCCAGGATTTCCACTGTCGCTCATGGATGGAGTCCCGTGGGTGGGCTCAGGCTGCCTGGAGGGCGCTGCTGGCTCTGGAGTTGGGGTTTGTGATGGATTTTGAGGACTGGGGATCACCGGAATCTCTGGGATCACTGGGGCTGGAGCGGGTCCATGCGCAGGGCAGGGGGCAAGGCTGGGTCCTGACCCCACGGAGCAAGTGCAGTGGGAATGGGATACAATCCCTTGTCCCATTTTAAGGTATGACTTCAGCAGCAATTCCCGTTTCCTGCTGGGAGCTCCAGTGCCATTCCCAATGCGCTGCTGTCCTGGAAGCTGCTCCTGGCAGGGACACGGGGACAGCCGAGCCTCAGGGCTGCACCTTGCCTTTCCCAGCAGGACCATGGAGCACTGTAAATTAAGCACAAGAGCCACAATTTATTCCTTTTTTGGGAAGCTTTTTTGTCTCCTCCAAAACATCCCCGCTGCAAATCCTCCCCCTCCGAAGGCAAAGGGGAACCCAGCCCATGAGGGCTGAGCCCGAGGCTGCAGAGGTTTTTATTTGTGCTTTGCTCACTATTTATGGGGTTTTTAAATTAAGTTTTCTAATGTTACTTAATACCCAAGAACGTTTAATTTCCCTGATTTCCCAGTGGGGCTCCCCAAGGCAGAGCAGCCCAGTGGCTCCCAGTCCCTTCTCTGTCACATTCTGTGGCCACGCTGAAAAATCCTCTGGGAAAGGATGGGTTTGTCCCAGTCTCACCTGTGTTTGCAGCTGACAGCTGGGAGAGCTCGTTCCCCATTCCACTGCTGGGAGCTGCAGCCATTCCCTGGCAACAGCAGCACAATTCCACCCCTTCCACAGCATCCCACGGACCCAAAGCCACGCAGGAAACAAAACAGCTCCAGAGGCTCCGTGTCAGGGCAGCTCGAGCACCTGGAAGAGCCCGACCTGGCTGAGGCACAGAGGTACGAAATCAGGGCTGGCTCCTTGAGTCAGGTCCTCAGGAGGCTGCAGAGCTCAGCTCAGGAGAGGAAGAATAAGCACAGCTGGAAAAAGGAGGGAAAAGACTTAAGAAAGAAATATAAAATATAAAAAAGCAGAAAGAGGGAGCAGCCAGAGCCAGAGGATAAATTGGGGATTTATTCCAAGGCCTCCCTGGGCACACCTGGGCAGCACCAGAGCCCGGCTGGGCCACACCCAAGATGCCCCAAAATGGGCACAGAATGGGTGACTGAGCACGGGGTCCCACACTTTGATCAGTTCTGCTCCAGCAGCACATTGCAGTTCATTGGCCAATTCCAGCTGCAGCTCATGGAGCTCCATCCTCCTTGGTTTTCCTTCTCCCCTCACCCTTGGTTTTGTTCTTGGGCTGAAAGTTGTCCTTGGTGCCGAGCTGGAGAAGGAATTGTTTTGTGTGCTCTGTGCAGAGAGCTCAGGAGCACTGAATATAAACCCAGAACTGCCCACTAAAGCAGCACAGGAGCTATAAAATATAAAATCCAAAACCTAAGGCATCACTGGGATGTGCCCGTGGGACCCTGCCCTGCTCCTTCCAGCCCCCCAGGCTCTGGGAGACAGGGCAGGTGTCCGTGGAGGGGACAGGTCTTGGAATGTTTCCCATTTCCCAACAGGAAGGGCAACTCAGGGAAATTCAGCCCGTGCTCCACTGAATTATTCTATTGGCAGGTTTCTGCAGCCTGGGAGAACACAAATAGCACATTTACCCCTACAAAGACATTAATAATTTCACAGGCTGGAGTCTGAAAGGTGTTTCTTTTATTCTAAGTGTTTGCAGAGTGAAATTAAACTGCTGTAAGCACCGAAGAAAGGTAATTTATTTTTGTTTCCATTTTCCCTTTCAACCATGGCATTAAATATTAACTGCAGCGTATTTTACCAAGCACATCGATTCCTTTCCGGTGGGGGCAGAAGCAAACAGCCTCCACAGGAGCCCTGATGGCCTCAGTGAAACCCTGCATTAACCAGGGCACTGGAGCAGACCCTGAGCAGTGACCCTGGGGGGGAACACCCCCCCAGCACCCGGGGAAATCTCCTGCCCCCTCAAATCCTCATTCCTCGGCTGCCTCGTGCCTCTCCTGAGGGCTGAGCTGCTGGAACCTGGGGTTTGAGGGGCTCAGGAGCCGCTCCTCTGCTCCCTCAGGTCACTCCCATGTGGGAGGGACAGACCCCCTGAGCCCCCAGGAGCTGAGCCCACCCCCCTGGATGCCTGGCACTTCCCAAACCCAATCCTGCTGCTGCTCCTGCAGCTGGGCAGGGAGGGAAGGAGAGGCCTCGAGCCTCACCTGCAGTGTCCCCTTTGTGCCCCCTCAGCGGGAATTCGGCTCTGAAGGGGCAATTTCTGCTCCCAAAGGCAGCACAGCCTCCAGTGCAGGTGCAGGTGGGGAACAGGAGAGAAATATTCATAATTTCTAGAACCAGCCACGCCACAAGAAAGGCAGAACCTGCTAAGTCACAGAAGGAATAAGGTTGGGAAAGCTCTCCAAGAGCACCAAATCCAATCCTGGCTAATCCCCACCTGGTCACCAGCACCGAGTGCATGGCCAGTGCCCCATTCCTGTTCTCATTCAGGCTTTATTTGTGCCCCATTCCTGTTCTCATTCAGGCTTTATTTGTGCCCCATTCCTGTTCTCATTCAGGCTTTATTTGTGCCCCATTCCTGTTCTCATTCAGGCTTTATTTGTACCCCATTCCTGTTCTCATTCAGGCTTTATTTGTGCCCCATTCCTGTTCTCATTTAGGCTTTATTTGTGCCCCATTCCTGTTCTCATTTAGGCTTTATTTGTAACCACATCTGTCCATTTCCACACTTCCCAGTGAATATTGAAGGTTGGGCTTGATGATCCCTATTGATCCTTTTCAGTTCGGGGTATTCTGTGGTTCCCCTTGGCTCCAGTTGTGCACTTTTCTTCCAGGCTGGATTGTTATATCAAAGCATGAACAGCAGCATCCTCAAAAAAAAAAAAAAAAAAGGCAGTGTTCCGTCTGTCAGACTTTGACTTTGTTTTCAGCCTTCCACAGGGCTGTAGAATCACAGAACAGTTTGGGCTGGAAGGGACTTGTAGGGTTCCTCTAATCCACACCCCAAAATAGATCAAAACAGGGTGGAGGTTGCTTTTGCTTTCCCAGCAGAGATGCATGTGGCTTGTCTGTCATTAACTTATTCTTTAAACTGCTTTTTTTTTCCTTGCACAAAGCCCTGACTCAGAGTGCTCTTGGACAGCACAACTTGTCTCGTTCAAAACAGCCACAGCTCTTTGAAAAAAACCAACCCTCAAACCACTTCCTTCCCTGTGAGGTGAAAGCTCCTGGAGCTGTGGTGTCAGGCAGTGCTCATGGTGCCTGGGGACTGCCCCTTCCCCTTCCCCTGGCTGCAAACTCCCAATTTGAAATGCTGAAGCCCCTAAAAGCAGCTGCTGAGAGCTGCTGTGGATGTGCCAGCCTGAGCTCCAGCCCTGCAGCTCCCACAGGTGTGGAAAACAAAGGGATGGAGCCAATTCCAGCTCCCTGCCACAGCTGAGTTTGGGGCCCAGCAGTTCATGCCCCTCTCTGCACATCAGCACTTTAACCTGGGGACAGCAGGAGCAGGCTCTGCTCCCCACATCCTGCCTTTATTGCCATTGATTTATTTCCATTGGCTAATTTATTGATCATTGACAGCCGGAGTTGCCATGGCACCAAACACCACCGGCCCACCTGCAAAGTGCTCTCCCCTGGTCCATAAATACCAATTATGGCAGAGCACCTCAGGGTTTCCATCTGGATAATCCCACCCAGTTTCTCCCACATCTTCTCTCCACAGGACATTCTTTGCTCTCTAATCAGGATTTACCCTTCTAAGCTCCTTTATTTCCATTTCCCTCAACCCCTGGGCAAGTGTGGGACCATCCCATGGTCTGAATGTCCAGCAGGATCCAGAGCCAGGAGCTTCCAGTGGAGCACGGGGAGGTAATCTGGGAGTGTGGGGAAGGGGATGGGGTGGAAGTGGAACTGAAGCAGCAAAGCTGGCAAAAGCTTTTGGCAATTTTCAAAAAGAGGGTGATACCTTCAGGAGGCTACCCTGGAGCAGAGCCCAGCCAGAGCCAGAGGATAAATTGGG
>VZTB01013941.1:0-15708 GCA_013397245.1 Thryothorus ludovicianus | reverse complement strand
TGGTTTTGTTCTTGGGCTGAAAGTTGTCCTTGGTGCCGAGCTGGAGAAGGAATTGTTTTGTGTCCCTGCTCTGTGTAGAGAGCTCAGGGGCACTGAATATAAATCCAAAACTGCCCACTAAAACAGCACAGGATCTATAAAATAGAAAATCTAAAACCCAAGGCATTGAGAGAAACAGGGAATTCCAGACTGGTTTGGGTTGGGAGGGACCTCAGAGCCCACCCAGTGCCACCCCTGTCATGGCAGGGAAACCTCCCACTGTCCCATTGGGAGCAGCCCCAATGTTCACCCTGGGCACTGCCAGGGATCCAGAGCTGCTCTGGGAATTCCATCCCAGGGCCTTCTTTACTCCCCTGGCACTGAAGCCGTGTCACAGATGTGCCCCTGGCCCTGTCCCCACGGGCTGGCAAAGGACAATTTCCAGGGTGAGCTGCCTCAGCCACAGGACTGTGCTGAGTGGGCAGAAGCCCATCCTGCCCCAAACACCAGCAAAATCTCACCTTGATGTTGATCTCCCTCAACAACGTCCCCAGGAACTTCCCCCTGCGCCTTTCCACCCCATCCTCTGGGGAGTGGCCTGGTTTACACCCAGGGACCTGAGCTGTCCCCTGGAGTTTGTCCCTTCTGGCCAGCCTAAAAGGTTGTTGCTTCTGATTTTGCAGGATGCAGGAGGGAGGAGGCGACAGAGGAGTCACTGGGCAGGGGAGTGGCTTAAAAGCTCCTCCAGAGCTGGGTTCTGGGGAGGCTCAGTGGGGCCTGCAGCACCAGGAGATTGTTTTTGTCCCTGCAAATCAACAGCAGAGTGTTTGGATCAGCAGGATCTGTGTACAGCACTGGGGATGGAAAGCAGCAGAGGGAGTTGTTTAAAATAAATCCCCTGCTAGGGAGCCAGGTTTGGTTCTCCTGGCTATCCTGCCACGAGACAGACAGCATGACAGTCCCAGCAGGGCAGGAACCCCCTGGGCTCAATGTGGCCTCGGTGGCACAGAGCAGGGGACACTCCTGGGCTGCTGGGGGTGACCTATGGGTGTCAGACTCTGGAACTGGGGGCTCTCCTGGCACATCTGGGGCTCAGGAGCCAGGAGCCAGCTCAGGGGAAGCCCCAGGGTGCCAGGGGGTGCCAGGGCTGTGCCCCTGTGCAGAGGGGACTGTCCTGGTCGTGCCCCAGCAGGAAGAGCCCGAGAGGAGCTGAGGGTCCCCAGGGGCAGGGGACAGTGGCAGTGGCACCCAAACCCTCCCGGCTCCTCTCAGTTCATTGATGTAATTCAGTTTATTTTGTGGTTCCTATTCTGGAGTCTGTGTGCCAGTTTTCCTCTGCAGGGCACAGATTTTCCAGCAGATTTTCTATTCCTAGCTCTTTCCTGGGATTTCAGCACATGAGACCCAAGAGGTTAAAGCTGAATGTATTGAAAGAAAATGCAAAGTTCTCCCACAAAGCTGCTTTGAACAAGAGGCATTGTAGAGCCACAGGATAGTGGGATGAGGTTGGAAAAGATCTCCAAGGTCACGGAGCCCAGCCTTGGAGTGAAAGGAGGGGTGTTTGCTGGATTTGGTGACATGGAGCAGTGAGAAAATTGGGCTGGGGGGGTCCCTGAGCTCCAGAAGCGTGTCCTGGGCCAGGTCCCTGGGGCACAGCAGGAGCGGGAGCTGAGCCAGCTCTGGGCAGTCACCACCAGCCAGGAATGGGCTGAGCTCACCCCAAAGTGATGGCCACAGAGTTCCTGCACAGGGCAGGGCCCTGGGGAGCTGGGCAGGGAGATTCCCTGGAGAGCCTGGGACACCGGGACACGCCCTGGCCCGAGGAGCTGTGGCTGCCCCATCTCTGAGTTAGAAATACAGATTATAAGGTTGGCTTTTCGCAAATATCAAAATGAATGCTGTGTGTATAACGTTGGAAAACCTTGCTCTATGAATAGAGTTTCTTTTATTTCTGCTATTAATGTATATATTTTTTGGGCTATAGCATAATGTTAAAATAGAAACTGTGAGGTAGGGTGCTTTCTTGGTAAAGATAATCAGGAAATTCTTCACATTCTTGGATTATCCTATCTGGATGAAGAAGAGGTGACAGACACCAGATCCCAGGGAAGGAATTTATTGATCATCTTTTATCAGAAGATCTTCAACCAGGAGAAATGAAGAGAGACAGGTTAGGCCAACTCAAAGAAATGTTTTTAAATAATGCACGAGGGTCTATGAACATGCAACACGTTGGTGCATTTAAAGCAGTGTGTTCTGAGTTAGGGTGTGCTCTTGGCTAAGTGACAAGGCACTTGGCCATATATTTCTGCTTTATTGCCTTGTCTCTTACTGTCTTTTATTAAACCTTTAAATTTTACCGAGGAAGTGAACCACGTTTTTTCACACCTGGGAGTGTCCATGGAGATCCCCAGTGTCCCCACTGTGTCCCCAGCTGAGGTGACATCAGCAGCCAGGGGTGAGCTCAGCCTCCTTCCCCTGCAGCTCCCAAACCCGGGGCAGCCATGGAGATTCATTCCCTCCACAATGGCCCAGCAAGGGAAAAACACCTCCTGGGGCTGGAGAAGGAATTTCCATGTGCACAAGTTTTCCAGATAAAAAAGACAGGGATTTGTTAACATGTGTCACTTCTCTCTGTGGTTGTATTTCACAGAGGAAAACTTTCAAAACAACTTTGACTTTTATTAGAGGACACACGTAAAGAACTTTTTTTAATTTTAAATGAATCAGCTGTTCCATCTCCCCTCTGAGTGCAGATCCTGAGAAGCATAAATCCTTCAGAAGATGCTTTTGGGAACCAAGAACCGAGGGTGGATTTGAAACAGTTGTTTTATACCCTCAGGGAAAATTTAAATCCTGGATGTTCAGGCTCTTCCATGTTGGAAAGGACCTCAGGAGACCTCCAGCCCAACCATCCCCTCTGAGTAGGGAGCTCTGGAGTGCCCAGGACCTTTTCCAGCCTGGTCTGCAAGGACCCAGCTCCAGCTGGGCCCCATCTCACCCACATCTGCCCTCAGCCCATCCTTAGGGAGAATTATTTAATTTTCACCCCTTCAGGAATCCTCAGCTCTGGCTGCTCCCAGTGTTTGTGCTGCCCCTTCCCCAGGATGGTTTTTCTGGATGTGATTGTGTGTCAGGTGTACAGAAATTCAGGATGAAGGTGATGGGAATATCCTTCAGGCATGTTCTTCTCTCACCCAGGAAGGATCCCCGGTCACAAGTTCTCACGCTTTGATGAGTTTTGGTCCATTCCCATTTTGGGGTTCATTGCCCAATCCCAGCTCCAGGTTCTGCAGTCCCACCCTCCCAGATTGCTCCCCTCAATTCACTGCTCTTTGCCCTTTTTGGGCTGAGGCTGCAATGGCTGTCCTTGGTTCTGAGCTGGCAAAGGATTGTTCTGTGCCCTTGGTTCTGGATTGTTCTGTGCCCTTGGTTCTGGATTGTTCTGTGTGACTGAGCTGTGAGGGGAGCGGGCTCACCTCACGCTTCGTACGGCTTCAGAGTCACTCCCCAGTGCGGTGCAGAGTCTGGAAATATAAAAGCTCAAACTTCAGGCATCACCCAGCCGGGAGTTTGGGATGTACCAGCACCGCCCGGGCCCCTCCCAGACCGTGGGGTGGCAGCGGGTTCAGAGCGGCTTTTCCCAGCCCTGCTGACCCCAAACCAGCCCCACAAAGGCCGGGCTGTCTCTGCTTCACCCCGGGCCCTGGCAGGGCCGCCAGCGCTCAGGGGCATGGACGGGTCTGTGCCATGGAAAATCAGCGAGCTGAGGGGGCCGGGAGCACGAAGGGACCCCAAACCCCAGGGATTTACTGAAAAACAGCCCCAAAAACGCATTCCTGCTCTGGTTTACTGTGCCTGCAAGGAGATCTGAAGGGGAGGCTGGCAGCAGGAGGGTTTGTCCCACTCAGGAGCTGTGACAGCTGTGGTCAGCCTGGCTCCAGCTCCTTTAAAGCCTGGAAAATCCTGCAGGCAGTAATTAAACAGCATCGTTAATGACTGAGTCCTCAGGGGTCTGCTCTAAAGGGCAACTTAAAACCAGAGGGGAAGGCAAAGTGCAGGGCCTGGGCTGCAGCCTGGCAGGGAGAGAGCCAGGATGGGCCCCGAGGGGCAGGGACAGCCCTGCTGGGGACACTGGGGGACACCGGGGCTAACAGGAGTGTCCTGACCCCCTGGGCATCGCCCCAGGGCCACGGCCACTGTCCCAGTCCTGGGGCTCAGAGCCCACCCAAAAAAACCCTCATGGTGTGCTCCTCATTAACAGAAACAAGGATCAACTGTGATGAGGCTGCCCTGAATGAGGACCACTCTTAATGAGAGTACCCTTAATGAGAATCACCCTTAATGAGGCTCATCCCTAATGATGAGGATCGCACTCCATGAGAATTACCTCTAAGGAGGATAACCTTTAATGAGGATCAGGTGTAATGAGGATCACCCTTAATGAGGATCATCCTTAATGAGGAGATCACCTTAAAGAGGCTCTTGAGCTACTGGCACCCAGGCTCCTTCCATTTGTTAAACAAATTCAGCTGAGGAGATGCCAATATTTGCTCAATATTGATGAAATAACTGCCCTGAAGTGGTAAGTAGATAACTGTGAGTGCTTTATGGGCATATTTTAATTGAAAAAATAAAACAAAATCAGTCCAGAGGAGGGCTGGAGCCAGGCTGGGAGAGCTGGGGGTGCTCACCTGGAGAGGAGAAGCTCCAGAGAGAGCTCAGAGCCCCTGGCAGGGCCTGGAGGGGCTCCAGGAGAGCTGGAGAGGGGCTGGGGACAAGGGATGGGGGGATAGGACACAGGGAATGGATCTCACTGCCAGACAGGAAGGGATGGGATATTGGGCAGGAATTGTTCCCTGTGAGGGTGGGCAGGCCCTGGCACAGGGTGCCCAGAGCAGCTGTGGCTGCCCCTGGATCCCTGGCAGTGCCCAAGGCCAGGCTGGACACTGGGGCTGGAGCAGCCTGGGACAGTGGGAGCTGTCCCTGCCATGGAATGGGATGAGCTTTAAGGAGTGCTTTTCAGGGGAATGGAAATGATATAAATTAAGAGACATGAAACAGCTCTTTAAGCAGGGAATTTGATGAATAACAGCTCCTTGGAGCAGTGGAACAGCAGGAATTCAGGGTAGAGGAAATTCTTTCCTGTGGAGGGGAGGTGCAGGGGGGGATGAAAACCAGGGGAAACCACAGCCTAAGCCACTCCCAGGCATGGGGGGATTTTGGGGTGTCTGTGCAGGGCTGGAGTTGGATCGATGATCCCCGTGGGTCCCTTCCTTCAGGACATTCCCTGTGACAAAACAGCCTGAGCCACAGCATCCATCAGTGCAGGGTGACACCTCAAAACCTCGTCCTTCAATCCCTCCCACTGCACCAGGCCTATCCAAGGTGGGATTTAATGAATTCCTTTGCTTCCTCAGCCCCACGAGCCCGGAATTCCTGAGCTCTTCCCGCCAGGTTTGGGGCACATGCCGTCCCAAACAAGCGGCGTCATCTCAGCTGGGAGACGTGAGCACCAGTGGGCAGCCCATAAATATCCATTACTGCTCCATGGAAAACACAAATGTCTGCAGGAATATGCACGTGGCCTTTAGCAGGAGCAGCCCCCACCCTCTGAGGAGCACTGGAATTAGTTGGAGCATGGCAGGAATGTCTCTCCCCTCATTCCATCTTTTATCCTTCTCCTGGTCTTTTAGGATCCTTCAAAAGTAAGAGCTGATGTTGGAAGCAGAGGAATTCCCAGCACAGCAAAGAGGAAAGGTACAGGATCAAGAGGCTGCTCCGTGGGGTGAGGCATGGGGGGCTGTCTGGGCAGCTGCATTCCCACGGATTTCGGATATCGGGAGCGGCATCCCAAGATCTCCAAACAAGGCCTGGCCAAAGCAGATCGTGGCATCCAAAACCTCATCACATTTGGGCTTTCCAGCTCAGGAATTCCTGCTTCTGGAAACTTCCTGTCCCAGGGCTGGGCTGAGGGTCTGTGACAGTGTGGGACATTCCTGGGAATGTCCCACGGTGGTGGCAGGAGAGCTGATCCCACCCACGGAGGGGTTCCAGCTGCAGAGCAACACTGAACCCCTAAAGCCCCTCACGGGGCCTTTGGGGACCCTCAGCAGAGCGGGGACTACATGGGAGGGGTTTGGGGACTCAGTGGGGCAGGTTTGGACATGCAGGTGGCAGGGCCACCTTCCACAGCCCAGGGTGCTCCAATTACATCTGTATGAATTACCCTGGCGGTTCTTGACAGAGAAAAGATGCAGAATAGCAGAGTTAAACCATTCTCCTGTCACAAATCTGCCCAGGGGAGCAGGAACATCCTGTTTGCTCTATTATGAGATAATAATGGCATTAAACAGGACATAGTTATGGCCTCGTTGGTAATGGTCCTACACATTTATTTGGGGGATTAAATCTCTCTATTCAGACCACAGACTCGACCCGGCCTAAAAATCCCACTGAAATGAAAAGGTTTTCCCTTTAAGTAGTGTCTGAGAGTTAATAAAATCCACGGGTAACCAAACAAGCACAATTCCGATGCAGTGCACAGGGCTGGGACAAAGTGACACTTTCCTCCTGGCCACATGTGACACAGAATCAGGGCATGGTTTGGGTGGAAGGGACCTCTCAAAGGTCCCTGCAGTCACCCCCCTGTGATGGCATCTCTCAAATGTTATTTATGTCCTGCTCTGGCTTTTTTAAAATAGAGGAGGAAAACTTCCCTCCCTTCCTCCTCCTTTATTACAGGCATTAAGTTAAACATGGTTTCCTCTTAAACTCGACCTAATCCAATTAATATTAATATTGCCCTGAGCCAGGCTGATCTCATTAGTGTCGATATTTAATATCTTTTCTGCGGGTTGTGCTGAAAACGAGCTTCTTGCTTTTCAGCGAGTCTGGAAAGAAGGAACAGCGTTTTCCTGCGGTTCAGGAATGCGGACGGGATGGGAAGAAGGAACAGCCTGGGGAGGGAGGGCTGGATCCAGCGGCTCCTCTCAGCCTGCCGCTCCGGGAGCTGCGGGGATCAGCTGCCCGGGCAGGAAAAATTCTTGGGAAGTAACCTGGGAGCCTCAGGCAAGGAGGGAATTTACCTGGATAAAAAGTGCATCCTCCTCGGGGCATTCCCAGAACTCCATCCCCCGGCGGGAGGAGCCCACTGGGGACACTGGTGCGACCCCAGCGCTGGGGCCCTCCCGCAGCTCCTCCTGCTCCTGCCGGGATGCTCCGGGCATGGCTCATTAACTAAGTGCTCATTAACACGCCAAAAGTTGGGGATCCCATTTATTGAGGGGTTGGGAGGGGAGCCGAGCTCTGCTCCCCAAGGATTAAACCTGGGAAATCCAGGGTTCCTGCAGGAGCCCTGCAGGCTCAATCCTGAGTGGATTTAATCCAGGCTGCTGTCCCGGCAGCACGAGGGGCTCGGCAGGAGCTGAAAAAGGAGTTTCAGCCCTGGCTGCTGTCATCTCTCCTTCCCTCTGCAGCCTGGGTTAAATCCACGCTCCCTGAACTCCAGGGGTTACACATGGAGCCAGGCTCAGGGGCTGAACCCCAGCGAGCACCCCCAGCCCAGCTCAGCAGGAGGAATCACTCCCGGGATGTGAGAGGGAGCAGCTGCCGAGGTCAGGGAGAGCATTTGGAGCAGAACCAGCTCAGATTTTGGTTGTAGCAATAGCAGTGAGTAAAACAGGTTCCTTGTTATTCAGAACAAAACTCCCTTTCTCTTTTGGATCCAGCAGCAAATTATTGGGAGCCATAGAATGCCATAAAATCATAGAATGGTGTGGGTTGGAAGGACCTTAAAGATCACGATGGTCTTTAAGGTCCCTTCTTGTGCAAACCACACCATAACTTACAAATAATCTCCTTTCATGTGCAGAGCCCTTGGAGATGATGCAATGAAAACTGCGCAGTTCCAGCCTCAGGGCTCAGTGTAAAACGTGTTCACCCTCCTCCTCCTCCTCCCAAACCACAAAATGAATCTTTCCTTGCCATGGCCTCCAGGTTTTAGGCCACGCTGCTTTTGCTCACCTCTGCCCCCTCCCACCGAATCGTGGCTGGTGCCCAGCCCAGCCCTGGAGCAGAGGAACAGCTCCATCGGTGCCGGCAGGAGCCGCAGCTCCCTGCCCTGCCCCAGCTCATCTCTGCAAAACCATTTTTCGGTAAGTGATGCTGTGGCTCAGCCCCCGGAACAGGCACCGGTGGGACAACCCCACCTGACACCAGGGGGATAATCAGGGTTTTGTTGGTGGCTTTTCAGAAAATGGCCTGGTTTGGATTGAGAGCGACCTCAGAGCCCCTCCAGTGCCACCCCTGCCATGGCAGGGACAGCTCCCACAGTCCCAGGCTGCTCCCAGCCCAATGTCCAGCCTGGCCTTGGGCACTGCCAGGGATCCAGGGGCAGCCACAGCCTGCCCACATGCCCAGGGAACAATTCCTGCCCCATCTCCCCTCGATCCCATCCCGAATGGATCCCTGCACTGTCCGGGCATCCTGAGACTCCCTGGGGCCGCCTGTGGAGCCCGCCCAGGTCCCTGCGGTGCCAAAACAGAGCTGGCAGCGGTGGGATTCGAACCCACGCCCCCGCAGGGACTGGAGCCTTAATCCAGCGCCTTAGACCGCTCGGCCACACTACCCTGGTACAGTTATCCCTGGGAATGGCATCGGAGGCCGGGATTGCCACCTGGGCACAGAGCCTCAGCCACCCCGGGCACTCCTTGGCCGCCTTCTCCTGCCGCAGACCCTTGGGATTCTCCTGCCTTCCTCAGGAATGGAGCCCTGGCTGCAGCCCCCCAAACCTGCCTTTCCAGTGTGGAATTTCTGCTCTGCCACCCCCTTCCCTTCCCTCGCAGCCTGGATTCATTAAATTAATTTAATTCATTAAATTCATTAAACCCACAGTCCCTGATGCAGCTCCACCAGATCCTTCCGTGCCTCCACACTCACCCCCACGGCTCTTCTCTCCGCAGCTGAGGGAGGGCAGCCCCTCCATCCTGCTGGGAACAAGACCCAAAATCCGATTTCCACGTTGGCTTTGTGCCTTTCCTCCCGTGCCTGTGTCCCACTGATGCAGAGGGACAGAGGCTGAGGTGACAGTGGCAGCGCTGCTGCTCTGCCCCGCAGTAGCTGTGTGGCCCACAGGGATCCCAAAAGCGCCAGGGATCAGGGAAGGTGCCAAAATCTGCAGGAAACCTCCTGCCAAGCGCTGGGAGCCAGACGCGGGGAAGTTCTGGAGTTACGTAAATATTTTTCTTCCCTGGTTAAACAGAGCCACTTTCTCCTTCCTCAGCACGACGATAAAAGCACATTTCAGTAAACATGGCTTCAAAGGGATGTTTGCATTTGGCTCCTCTTCCAGCCTTTTTCATTCACTGGGACAGCTCCTGCTTGGAGGGACTGCAGGAGGGACCCCCCAGCTCTCTCTGGAGACTCGGCACCTTCTCCCAAACCCTCCCATTCCCAGGCAAGTTCTGATTTAAACTGCAAAAGCAGCCACTGATAAAAAAGGAGATGTCTGTAGTTCCTTGCCCTATGGGCTTTTTGATCCACACTGCTCCAGTCCTAGGAGTCCCTAGACCCAAATTCCAGGATGGATCCCTGTCAGGGATCCCCTGCAGAGAAGTTGAAATTCCAGGAGTAAATTGGTTGAGGATAACAATTGGATTTTCCTTAAGGGGACACTCACAAGCTGCTGCAGAATTCTGAAAGTCCATTTAATTCCAGCCAGCAGCTGCCAAATCATTCCCAAATGAATTCCAGCCCCATGGAAGTTTTACAGCTCCGTTTGGGACCCTGTGGATCTGGGGACCCTGATCTGCCTCAGGAGAGCTGGGAAAGTGCAGGATTTGAGGAATTTTTCACCTCATTGTGTGGCAGGGGTTGGGAGACCTTCCCAACAAACATCCTGCAGGGCTGAGGTGGTTTGGAATTAAACCCCAAACCATTTTAATAAATCCTGTGGGATTAGTTCAATTAAAAAGAAGTGATTACAGCAACCCTTATTTTCCTATTAGGGCATTAAGTAGCTCCTATTAAAAGATTAGAGGATATTGAGCCTTTGTAGGGCTCTCGAAACCCATTTAGAATATCCCTGGTTAAAACTATTGCTGTTGAAATACTTCTGCGAAAAATTACATAAATGGAATTGGACATCCCTGTCCAAGCAGCTTTGAGAAGTCCTGAGACCTCCACAGGAATCACCCACAGCCAGGGGAAACCCACCTGGGTTTGTAGAAAATGTTTTTAATCCCCTGAAACAGAAGAAAAGTCCCTTCAATATTCCCTGATCTGCTCATTCTTGTGTTCTCCAGCCCAGGGCCAGGAGCTGCCAAGAGCAAATAATTCCCATTTCCATAGATCAGAAGATGAATCACTCCTGGTATTTTTAGCAGGTCATTAAGGGCTGGCAGGGATATTTGCAAATCAGCTTGGGAGGGTTTGGCCTGGTGTGAGCACAGCCTCGGAGAGAAAACATCAGCTGGGAGTCAGAAGAGTGGGAATGGGAGGGCTGGGAATTGCATCTCCAGGTCTGAAAATGACAGCTTGGCATGGGGACAAATGGGGTCTGTGGGAGCCTGGGCTGCACTCCACTGGAATGTGGGAGTGAAAATGCTGGCATAAGGATTTGTCCCCACGCCATGGATGTCCCCACACCCTGGGGAGGGATGCTGCAGGCACTGGGAACAGCTGGCTCCCAGGGGTTAAATGCAAAGGGAATTGTCCTGCTGGTTGGTGAGCAGGGAAGTTCAGAGTTGGGAGTTGGGAGTTCAGAGGAGCATCAGGGCACCTCAGAGGAGTCATGGAATGGGTTGGCTTGGGTTGGGATGGGAGGGACCTTCAATGCCACCCAGTGCCACCCTTGGCATGGCAGGGACAGCTCCCACTGTCCCAGGCTGCTCCAGCCCCAGTGTCCAGCCTGGCCTTGGGCACTGCCAGGGATCCAAGGGCAGCCACAGCTGCTCTGGGCACCCTGTGCCAGGGCCTGCCCACCCTCACAGGGAACAATTCCTGCCCAATCTCCCACCTCAATCTCTCCTCTTTAGTTCAAAACCATTCCCTCTTGTCCCACCACCACTGCCCGTGTGAGATTCACTCTCCTGGCACAGGGGAAGAGCTGCTCACCCATCAGTGGAGCAGAGCTGCCCAAAATGGGTATTTGATAAAGAACAAGTACTCTACATATTAATATTAATATTTAACAGCTCCTTCTCCTTGTCTGTGCTATTGGGGGTACAATGAGCACTGTCCAGAGGGAAATGCAGGGAATTAAGCCAGCTGGAAGGACCCAGGGAGCCCCCGGCCAGCGGGAGGGCAGCTCCCACATCCCACCAGCCATAGGCCAGGCTGACAGGGCTGCACATTCCTTCCCAAACGTGGAGGGAGCCCTCAGCTGTGCTGCATTTCCCTGGAAATCCAATGAGTCCAAAGCATCAGCAGCACATCTGCAGGGCATCTGCTGTCTCCACCTCCACTGGGACAGCCCAGCCATCTCAGCAGGGCCCAGGGCCACCCTGGCAGCAGGAAGGTGGCCCTGGATCTGGGATCTCTTCAGGAGCTGCTGCTGCTGGAAGGAAAAACCATCAGGAAACCGGGGTCAGGCACAGGCTGCACCCAGGGATTGTCACCTGTGAGGGAACAATGGAATCACAGGAGACAGGAAACCCTGCCTGGCTGCCCATCGCCAGCTTTCAGCAGCTCCAAGGTGCAGCTGGAGAAGGAGCCTCACTCCCAGCCTGGGCTCAGCTCTGGCAGCAGCCCTGGAAGGGTAAATCCGGCTGCAGCTCCATCAGCTCCCTCAGCACTTGTCAAATTAAGGGCTCTGGTCGGAGTCTCAAAGGCAGAAAGGCTCTGCAGCAGCCAGGGAAGGGAGCCCAGGGAATTGCAGGAGTTGGGATGGCAGCAGATGGAGTTCATGTCTTCCCCGAGGGGGAGATTTGGGGTCAGAGGAACGAGGTGGCAGAGCTCAGCTCAGGGTGCCTGAATCCCTGAGAGGGCAGAGCTGGTGCCTCCTTATCAGCCACTGAACAGAATCCCTTCATCCCCAGGAGAACAGAGCTCATTCCTCACCAGGGAATGAAACAGCTCCATCCACCTCCAGAAAATCAGGGCTCCTGCCCTCCCCACACCCTCTCAGAGCCCAGTGCTTGTGTTTGGATCTTTCTTTGAGGGATGGATTTAATATGGAGTAAATTGAGTTGAAGCCTTGCTGTAAATGCAGGCATTTGTTTCTTGGAGTCTCGGGGGAGTTTCCATTCACTATCCTGAGCCCATGGCCAGGCTGGAAAGGAATTTGTTTCTGAGGGAAAAGGAGCAAGTCACAGAGAGATGCAGGGTGGGTTTCAGATACAACAGAAGAAAGGATCTTAATTCAGGATTTAGGATCAGAAGTGATCAGAGCTTTGTCAGCTGGAAAGTGTCTCTGAACATTTTAGTCCTCCTGGGCAAGCTGGGATAGGGACAGGATGTTCCTGCAGGATGGCAGTGCCTGGCCTGGGCTCAATCCACTCCTGCTCAGGATCCTCCCACCCCAAACTTACCGTGGCTCCTCCTGCCAGGTGTCCTGGAGCTCTCCTCCAGCCAGCCCAGAGCCTGGGACAGCAAAACTCCTCTAGCAGGTTCCTCTTTTCTCCTGAGCAATGCCGAGGTGGAACTGAGCCTCACCAGTGCTCTGTGGTCCTTCACCTTCTGCTCTGCTCCATCAGAGGCTGGAGGTGCAAGGAGGGCTCTGTTGGCTCTGGATTCTTGCCAGAGAGTGTCTGGAGCTCCTGGGAAGAGCCTCCCGAGAAGCCATGCTGGATGCAGGCAGCAGTTCTGGGAATGCAGAGATGTGGCTGCTGGCAAAGGCACAGCTCCAGCTGAAGCTCCTGGGAATTGCCCCATGTGAGATTTGGGGTTAGGAACCAAAGCGAGCCTAAAATAAACCTTTGGAAAGGGCAACAGCATGAAAAACGTGGAAAAGGAGGAGACCACCACACTTCTCCAAGTTCAGACATTTCTGGGAGAAAAGCAGGGAGCAGAGGCCAGGGGAGCTGTGGCTGCCCCTGGATCCCTGGCAGTGCCCAAGGCCAGGCTGGACATTGGGCTGGGAGAAGCCTGGGACACTGGGAGGTGTCCCTGCCATGGCAGGGGTGGGATTTCAGGTCCCTTGTTATTCCTGTCACTTCAGGGAAGGGAGGAAGGACAAAGGGAGCTCTCCGTGCCAGGCAGGACATGACCCTGAGGGAAACACACCCTGAACCCAAGGAGAACACAGCACATCCCAAAAGCAACCACAGAAACTCAAAGTCAACAAGCCAACTATGTGGAAACAAGCAGGAGCAGCTCCACGTGAGATCCTGGGACACTTCTGTCTTCAGACAAGTGTTTGTTGTGCAATCTTGAGTGGGGGCATCCCAAAATTTTGTCTCCAAGCTTCCCATTTCCTGACCCAAGATGCTGCAGAAATGAGTTGAGAGCTGGCTGCTTGGATGAAATCCCTCCCCAAAAGCAGCCCATGAGTTTGACATGGAGCCTGGGAACAGAGCACACAGCTTGGGGCTGGAATGGTTCTGGTTCTGCCCTTCCCTGTGTGTCCAAGCCAGAGAATTCCTTTTACATTCATCTGTCCTCATGGAAGCCTGGAAGAGAAGAGATAAATGATTAGGAATGATTAACATCATCTAAATATAATTCCTTCATTCTCAGAGCCTTTGTGACACACTCCCTTGGGAAATACTCCCAACTGAAATGGAATTCTGCTCCATTCCTCACAGATCTCCAGTGCTGTGTGAAACACAGGAGGCATCAGAAGCCAGCAGTAACAATGTCAATGATGGTGTCCTGGTCAGAACCCAACAGGCAGCTTGGAAATGCAGGCAGACAGGGACATACTGGGAAAAAAAAACACCCTTAAGGGTTAAACTTTCCTTCCCAAGCCCTGCAGCTGCCCTGGGTAAAGATCCATCAGGGTGGGATGTGTGTGAAAAATGGGGTTTGCAAGAGAAGGAAGATGAATTTTCAGTGGTGTTTATGGCTGAAAACCTGGGAGGAAACACCTTTCAATTCCTGCCCTGCTCCAGCATTCCAGGCCCCAGCTGGTGGGACACTGTGGGACACAGGGTGGGATTGTTGGGGTGCCTGTGCAGGGCCAGCAGCTGGACTGGAGGATCCCTGGGGGTCCCTCCAACTCTGGATATTCCCTGGTTCTGCCAGGCTGCCAGGGTGGGAGCCACGGCTCCAACTGCATTTCCCAACATCCTTTAGCAAGACAGGAGAGAATCAATATTTTCCTACTGATTAGATGGTAAAAGGGACATGATAAAAATTGCATTTGTCAGCCAGCTACTGCACACAGCAGCAGATAAAATAATTACAGAGCACTTACGGGGCTCAGGCTCAGTCCAGTGATTCATGGGGATGTTGGGAAGCTGTGCTGGCACCGAAGGGCATCTGGACTTTGTGCCTTGGAGTGCCCTCAATCCATAAATATGTGGGATGGGAGCTGTGATTCCCAGCCCTGCCTGGCCCTGCAGCAGCAGCACCCCCATGCCCGTGTCCATGGGCAGTGCCAGAGCTCCCACAGGGGCCCTGGAGTGGGAATTGGCATTCCTGGTGGCAAGGAGCAGTGCAGGGACAGGACTTTCCTGTAAATGAAAGCCGGAGTTCCTAAGAACTCTTCTGACTAATGTGGCTCAGTCTTGGCTGGAGAACACAAACCCTTCATCAAACACAGTGAGAAATGCCAGAGAAAGCTCAAATCCAGGGAATGTGAGGCTGGAGGGAGCAGGCTGACCCCAGCACTGGGGCCGGGAGCCAGGCCCTGCCTCGGGCTTAGCTGGGCTGGGCTCAAGGCTTAGTGCTGCTCCTTTGTTTCCCAGGGACAAAGGCACCCTCGGCCACCACGAGGGATCTGGGCCTCAGCATGGAAAAGGAATTGCCCTGGAAGTGCAGTGAATCTGAATCCAACCTGCAACATCAACCCAAGGAAAAACACACCCTTTGGGCTTCAGAAAGATGGAATATGGGGAATCCAACCCAGACCTGTCCTGGCAGGGGCAGAGGGGTAGCTCCAGAGAAGTCATGAGCCAGGAGATATTGAAAGATCCCAAAAAAATCTCTCCTGCTCAGAGGGATGGCATCATGGAATATCCTGAGTTGGACCCCACAGGGATCATCCACTCCAACCCTGCCCTGCACAGACACCCCAACAATGCCACCCTGTGCCTGAGCACTGTCCAAGCAGTCCCTGAGCTCTGGCAGCTCTGGGAAGGTGAGACAAACTCTGGATAATCAGTGCATGAGGAGCTCACTGCACTCTCCCAGAGACTGAGCCTCAAGGATACACTGCATTTGTCCTGAGGTCTTGGGAAAGGCTTCCAGAAGGGAGTGACAGCACTGGGATGGTGGATATAGAGTTGAATAGAAGTGTGTTATACCACAGGGTAAGAAATCTAGAATTTAAGGTTTTTGGCATACATGGAGGCTTTAGGGTGTAAGTTAGTTCTTCTTCTTCACAGGTTTGGGTGATTTTGTGTGATTGGTTGACAAAGTGTGCAACATGAGTGGTTAGTTATTAGGTTAAAAGTAAAACTAAATTAGTTGGCATCTCATAATTGGGTAGTTTAAGGTTAAAAAACCTTGAAGGCAGAACTCTGTTACTCCATTTCTACTCTGTTAACTCAGCATGCAGAAGCACTCACGGTCAGTGAGGCTGGGACATAAATAAGAAATAATAAATTCTGCCTCTTGCACTTTTAA
>VZTB01013940.1:118994-135481 GCA_013397245.1 Thryothorus ludovicianus | reverse complement strand
TGTGGCTGCAGACTCTTCCTACATTTCATATTTAACAAACAATAAAATTCTCATAACAGGCATAACAGGACAGCTACAACTTTTGCAGAAAAGGCACTTCAAGAAAATATCTTGAATTCTGGTTTTTCGGAATAAGTTCAAATCACAAGGGAACAGAATTACATGCCATATTTGAAAACTTGTGGGTCCCTGATAGATAAAAATTAATAGAACTTATTTTTTCTTTATGTTGAGCTGAAAAATCAAGAGAAGTTGAAAAACTTCTCTCAGATGTAAGAAAGAATAAAATAAAAAAGAAATTTGGGAAGGAAAAGTACCACTTACATCTGACCAGGAATGTGTAGATTTTTACATTAAAAAGAAATGGATTTTTTTAGAGGTTGTTACAGAAGTCTCTCAACTTTTTTGCATTATTTTTTAAATTAAGAAATTGCAATCAGTTCCACTTTATTAAAATTTAAAGTTTAAATCTAATTACTTTGACATATTAAAAAGTGAAATAAATGAGTAGCTATGTATAAACTAGAGATTCTCAGAGTAAGTTGATTTATAAATAGGTTTAAGCATTCTCTAATTATTTAAAAATAGAAATGAAAAATTTTCCCGTTGCTTCCCAGGATATAAGGGTAATAGTTGATTAATCTACAGGTTAGCTGCACAAATTCCTTAGGATAGAATTTGGCAAGAGATTAAAGCACTGGAACTCAAATGCCTGTATGTTAATGTTGACATGTGGAAGATGTCTAAGCTTCCCTTAGGTCAATACAATGTCAGGCAATACTCTAAACTGATCCTAGAAATCCATTTAGCTCATCAAGCAGCCCAGTAGCAATGCAATTCACTTGCTTAAGCACATCCTGGGAATTGCCAGACATAGGAAAAGACCTGTTGAAAGTCACTCACCTCTGCAGCATGAAGTGAAGAAATGAGTGAGGCAGCTATGCTGCCTGAATACACACGTGATTCAGGTGCCTTGGTGTCCTCCAGAACTTCAGCCCAATGTTGAGGCTGAATTCAGCATTTCAGTTGCTTTAATGTAAGTACCCACAGGCACATGAGATGTCTTGGGATTTAAGAACAACTCTAACATATGCTTGGCATAAAAGTTACAGAAAATATTAGCCTACAGCAATGAGAGGTAAACTGTTTTAAGATGTACAAATGTGCCTATTTTCTTGTATTTAAATAAATCAAGAATCAAGTCCTTGGGTTCAATCTATCTTCCCACTGGTAGGCGTCAAGTGTAGGCATCAAGTTGTCACTGGATCAGCAGATAGATTGGCTGCTGGATGGGATATCTCAAATAACCCAGTGCACCCAGGTATGCCAAACCAATTCATAACCAACCTGTCCCTGAAAGCTCCCAAATTTAATATCTAGGTACATTGGTTCCTTGGCCAAAATTTGCTTGCTTAGGGACATAGAAGGACCAAAACTACTCTCAAAACGGGTAGCAACAAAACCATTTTCTCTTTTGGTTTTCTCTATAAACACACTTGAAGAAGGAAAAAAGAAAAAACAATTCAACATTAGAGCATAAACATAAGCATGACAAGGTATTCATTTGTATGAGTCTTGCCATAAAAGGACCTATTCCTCAGAATTTTTCATATAAGCATGACAATGTATTGTTCCAGGCTTAGATGATAATAAAATTGAATGAAAATTAATGGTAAAGGAAATATATCCTAGACTGTATTTCAGATGAAATATAATATCCCTAGAAGTAAAATGTAAAGGTTCACTTAATTGAAGGAAGGTGAAATTTATAAGAATATTACTTGTACTGTTGGAACTAGGAGAAAAAACCCAGCACATAAGTGTCAAATAATGAATTCTTCCCAGAACAGAATATTGATGCTTAGGAACAAAAGAAAGACAACCAATGAAGTTTTTTTTCCCTTTCAAATACTCCAAAAATGGATAAAAATGAGCTGAAAATAGCAAAAATCTGTGTTTTGTTTGATTAAAAATAATTTGATCAATTTCCATTATTTGGTTTCTTTCTGAAGCGTGAAAGAAGAATAGTTGCAGTTATTTGCTGACAGAAGCATTCCTCACTTCGAAAGTAGGCAAATAAGTATTCTTTGATTCATTTACAATTTTTCCTACACAGATTTATCATGTTTGTCCTCAGTTTCTTTAAACATTTCACTGTTGTGAAATAAAAACCCCTAGGGAAATCTGAGACTGACAAAGTGGTACTGTCTCTCTCCTCAATTTCTCTCCTGGATTCAAATAAACACTATGCAATCAAAATAAAAGAAGGTTGTTCAATAAATGTGGGATGGTTTATGCAATTTTTTTTTATGTTTTATATCTCAGTGGCTGCCAGAGTGTCTCAATTAATTGCTTCTATTTTTATACATAAATAATGTTTGTCTGTAGCTTGAAATGATCTGACGAGTAAGCTTATGTCACTTTACAGTCGAATAAATAGATGGATTCAGCAACACATCTTTTGATAAAATCATTGTCTTTGGTTACATCTTTCTCACTATCTTTCTAGAGTGACTAGGTTCTTTAGGAGCAATAGTAAATATTAATAGCCCCATCTAGTCATCCATGAATCAATACTTAATTTTAAAAATATACTATAATTAATATCTGATTTCAAAGTTGATATATTAGTAACTTTGGGAATAGTAGTTAACCACCATTGAGATTTTGAGCTGGACAGTGGAAACCATTCCAGAGAAAAGAGAAATACTAATTTCAGTGAATAACTTACAAATTTTCAGATTATTATGTATTTTTCAAATTATCTTCTTCTGGTGACCAGTAGAAATGGTATTCTAGAATTCAAATAGCTATATATTAACAGATTTGAGTTTTATCTATAAGCAGCCTTTTGTCATTCCTTGCACTTATCTGTGTGCAAAGTCTTTGTATATTCTACAAGTATTCTAGTTTACCTCAGGGCATCCCCCTCACAATAGCATATAGGTCATGGTTATCTGTGTTTCTGAGTTCCTGAATAGCTGTGTTACACCCTAAGCTCTTAAAGAGCTGCCTGTTTGGTGCTGTGTGTTACCTGAGCTATTCTGCTCATCCGAGTACTACAGCTCTTCAAATACAGCCTTCCTGTAGTTTGATTTAAGCAGATCACAAGTCCCTGGATTTACCATAAAACTGGAGGAAACACACTTGTTTGTTTGTTTGTTTGTTTGTTTGTTTGTTTGTTTGTTTGTTTGTTTGTGACTACAAAATACAGTTGCATTATAAAAAAGTAGCTGAGTAAAGAATAAACAGCCTTCTAGACAGATGTATGCAAGTGTAGACTGGGTTGCCATGCTTCAGGATAAACCTGCTCCTGTGTGGGAAATTGCCCCAACATCTGGAGTGGTGCCTCCCACGGTGTCCGTGGGGTTGTTTCTCACCCTTTCTGGCCTCACTGGGCAGTGTTTGCTCTTCCTCACACACACAGACCCCGACCGGCTCAGCCCTGCCCTGGGCAGGTGGCTGGGTTCAGCTGGAACCAGCTGTGTCCGAACGGGGAAACACCTTTGGCATGCTCTGGAATTGTGGCACTTAATCTGCTGCATTGATCAGCTGCTCATACAGACATAGTATCACATAATGAAAGAACAAGAAAAACCACATTTGCTACATATTAAAGTTACGGAATTTCTAAACTTTTTTTTAATTTTTTTTTTTTTCAGCTGAAGCATGAACCATTTGGAAATGTCAATAAAACTTTTGATTTGAATAATTTTCTTGCAGACAAGCTGCAAATAATTTCCAGAGAAATTCATGTCATATTTAGCTTTTCATCTCCTCTTGCCTTAGTTGGGTGTGGTGGTCTAACCCCAGTCAGCAGCCAAGACCCACACAGCTGCTCGCTCACTCCAACCAGCAAGATCAGAGATTGAATCAAAAAGTAAAAGATAAAAGCCTCACAGACTAAGATAAAGGCAGTTTAATGGGAAAAGTAAAAGTTGCACACTCAAGCAGAGCACACCAAGGAATTGATTCACTGATTCCCCTGGGCAGGCAGGAGTTCAGCCACCTCCATGAGAGCAGGGCCACATCACATGTAATGGTTACTTGGGAAGACAAATGCCATCACTCCAATTATCTCCCACTTCCTTCTTTTTTATATGGATTGTAATATCCCTCTGGTCAGTTTGAGTCACCTGTCCTGGCTGTGCCTCCTCCCAACCTCCCATGCACCCCCAAGCCTCCTCGCCAGCATGGCAGTATAAAAAGCAGAAAAGGCCTTTGCTCTATCTAAGCCCCACTCAGCAATAATAAAAACAAAGAATCACAGAAGCACAAAATCAACTAGGTTGGAAAAGACCTTTGAGATCATCGAGTCAAATCTTGTGAGCTGGACCATGACACTGAGTGCCCCATCCAGTCTTTTCTTAAGCACCTCCAGGGATGGTGACTCTACCACTTTCTTGGACATCCCATTCCACTGTCCAGTCAGTCCTTTTGTGAAGCTCTTCTTCCTAAAGTCCAATCTAAACCTCCCCTGGCACAGCTTAAGGCTGTGTCCTCTTGTCCTGTCACTGGTTGCCTGGGAGAAGAGGCCAACCCCCACCTGGCTGCAGCCTCCTTTCAGGCAGCTGTAGACAGTGATGAGGTCTCCCTGAGCCTCCTTTTCTCCATGTTAAATACCCCAGGCTCCCTCAGCTGTTCCTCATGGGACTATGTTCTAGACCCTTCACCAGCCTCGCTGCCCTTCCCTGGGAACGCTCCAGTGTATCTCAATATCTCCCCTAAACTGGGAGGCCCAGAACTGGACACAGCACTCAGGGTGTGCCCTAACCAGCCCTGACTACAGGGGAAGAATCACTTCTCCTGCTCAGAGGGCTGCACAAAACTGTGTGTATCCTCTGACACTGCAGATAGGACTTGGAACATTCAGAGAGTGTGTTTTCATCCATTTTTATGAGTGCTAGCGTGTGTTTCCTTCCCATGGGAACGAAGCTTGATGTAAAGTGAGCTTTCCCCAGAATTTTTCATATATGGCTGACCAGGTATTTCTCATAGTTTAGATATTTTATACAAAGCAATGGTAAGGGAAATATATTTGCAATTAAAGTAAAATGCACTATTTGTAGTACAATTTCCAGGAGACATGTTGCATACTGTAATGCTGCATTTTTACTACAAATTGAAAAATCCTCAAATTCTAGACATAACTTATATTACCAAAACAATTTAGCCATTTTGTTAACACATTGAAATTTCATGTTTTGTAAATACAATGTTGTACATTAAATTTTATCCCTGTATATGCAGAATATTTTTATTACAACCCAATATAATAAATAACAAATATAACATTGTATTCCTTTCTATACAGGGACTACACAGATTTTCATTGTAACCTAGTTATTTAGTTAAATTGTTTTGAAACTGCCACTAAATTCTTAGGAGTTTTTGACATATTGTATGTATTCACCATAAATGTCTGCTTTTCAAAATTACTTTTCCTTTGCCTTTGATTCTTTGCTTTTTAAATGAATAGGAGACAGATGAGAGAGAAATAAACAGTAAATTACATGTACAGCTGTAGTCTCTTTTAGAATTCGAAATTTTTAATACAGGAATGAAGCAAGCTAAAATTCTGATTATCAAATAGCTAAACTGTTTCTTCTTATTCTAGGAGCCTGAATACTGCATCAAGCTTGCAATAAGGATAGAGGTTTGCAATTAAAATTATGAACACAAGATTGTTGTTTCTGGAAATGTACAAAAAGAACAGAATTTCATCACTTAGTATATCATAATTTAGCAGCTCTGAAGTTATTTATTGAACACATAACTTACATGAGAAAAAATGAAATGTATTATGGCATAGCATTAAAAAAAAAAGGATATGCAGGAGAACTGAGATTTCTGATGGAGTCTGGAATTTCTTTGTAGCAGGTTATCATAGTTAAATCCTAAAACAGATTTAGCAGAAGGACTAAGATCCACCCTTAATTTTCCACAAAATTTTAATCAAATAAAACACAACCAAGATTACCTTTCTTAGCTGTAGAGCTAGAAAGCTTTCTGAATCTACTTATATAAACAGTTGCAGAGTGTGATTCTGTAACAGAATGTTTTCTGTTTAGTCAGGAATGCTTCTGCAGCAGGAAAATTTTATATACACATATGCATTGTTTTTAAAAGGTATTTTTAAAGAAGTAAAGGGAAAAGGTTGTATCTCTAAGTATATGGTTTTAAAAGGTCATTGACTGGTTTTAGATTTTGATAAATGACTATGTTTTTGAATAATTTCAAGAGTAGAGGAAAGTTGTTGAACCTGAAAACAGTAAAAGGTCATTATTATGATAATCTGTATTTGCTTGAATCAAAAGATTCATATTAATCGAGGCTTTGCTTTACAATAAACATACCAAAATAGGAAGCCTGTATGTTTTTCCTAAAAAGCCATGAGTATATTGAAAATAAATATTTTATGTTTTCAAGATAATACCATTTTAACTAGATGTGGAAATTCTGAAAATAAAAAATATTAAATTATCTGTAGAAGTTATTTAATATAAATCCTAGCTATGCTAATAAGATACTGTGAATTTCAGACTATTTGCTTGCCTGGCTTATCACAGGCAGACTGTGTAAGCATACTAAACTATTTATTAGGTTTATGGAAATGATTTCAAAATTTCATGTGAAAAAAAAAATCACTCTTTGTACAAGTTCCCATCACATTATTTAGGATTTGTAGATTTTTGTCCAAAATGAAATAGTATAAACAAATGTTAAAATGAAAATAGTACAGTCGTGTACATTTGCTAAAACTTATGAGGTCACAACCACATCCACACGTGCATGCGTAGACCTACAGCACAAGTAGACTGCTTACAGGTAAAAGTAAGGAGCATCAAATCAGCCTGAAACTAGAATCCTTTTCTTCATCAATGTTTCCATCAACACATGTGCAAAGAGTCCCACAGTGGGGGACTGGGAAATTGGAGGAAATGTAAAACTTAGTCATAATGATAATTTTCCATAATCAAATACATTATTTTTGTTATACATAATATCGCAATTCTTTTACTGAAAATAATAGCAAGATAAAGGAACTATGATAGCAAATGATTTTGTAAGGCCGTACATTGAATACCTAATTAGTGAGTGCTGCCGTTTTTAAATATTCATAAACATTTTGAGAAAATCTCAGTTCTTTTTTTTCAGGTATAGGAGCTGGTATTCCAATGTTCCAGATTTTTTGTAATGCAAGCAAGTTTATAATCTTTACTACTTTTTTTTTAAGTTAATAGAGTCCCTTGCCCAGTCTGGAAGTACCAATTCAAACACCATTTATTGAGGAAACTGTTCTGTGGCAAAACACCAAGACCAGTTGATGGAACTACTTTGTTTTAGATTGATCTATTGGTAAGGACATCTCCAGAAAGAATTAAATCTGGTTTAGGTGTAAAGCACCATGCGCGCACATCACCATCCTGCATTCCTCTGCTTGTCATCTGAAATGGTTGGTTGATAAAGGGTAAGGTGCTTTATCATTATCCCTAGCACCTGGGAAATAGTCCAGTGTAAATTCAATCTCAGTGAATTGTTAAATTAAAGATGTTTTAGGATTTGTGAACTTGATAATGGTAATTTGTGAGTGTTCATACCACTGCAATTTGATATTACTCCAGAAATTGAGTTAAGAGACTACTAGTCTGGTAACAGCTATGGGATGTAATTTACAATCATGAAAGATAACAAATCCACACTTTACTACTGTGTCAGCAGTGTTTTGTAAAACATGCCTAAAGAAGCTAATTAAACTTCATAAGTCCTCTTGTAGCATTATAATCTGTCACAAACTTTAATCTAATGAACAAGTTAAATGATATTCCACTGCAGAATAAAGTCTGAAGTGCTTGATCTTACTTAAAATTGGAATATAGCTGTTTCCCAGAAGAAATATCTGTAATATTCTGACTCATGTAATTGCTAGATGCATTGCTTGTGAGTTTTAGCATTGCAGTGAATTAGACAAAGTGCTAACTTGCATTATGTTTAATTGATCTACAGGTAATTTATTCAGAAAAGAGCTGCTCACACTGAAAAAAATAAATAAAATCAGACAGCCATATAATAGTAAGGAAGTAAATGCTCAGTGATATGGAAGACAATATTTCTTGCAGCAAGATAACTTGTTGATACAGCAGTGTCAGGCAACTGGAGTGTCCTGGACTGCTACAGTTTTGTGTAGTATTGTCTTTGTTGAAGTCAAGATGCTTTCATCACCTTTAGCAGGGACTTGAAACTTCACTGTGAAGAAAAATTACTAAAAAATAGAATGTTGAGTAATTGAGCAGTGCTTCCACACTTCATTTGGTCCTCTAAATTTTAAACAGAAGGAAAGAATTAATCCTTCATGTACCTTTAGATGTTTCTTAGGACACTGAACATTTTTGAATCCCAACACTCCACCCAGCACAGGCACAAGCAGTGTTTGACAAGGTGCTTTCTCTCCAGTTGGCTGCTGGTTTTTCCTGCAATGTACTGCCATATCTAAGGAATAAATAATTTAGAGGCATCGTTAACTCAGGCTCATAGATAATTCAACTTTCTTTTCTAAAAAAGTCTTTCACAGATTAGGAGCTGTAGACTTCTCTGAATAAATAAATCTGTTTACAAATTAATTCCTTTCAACCTAGTATTTTCATGAAGCTTTTGCTGTCAAACTGTCCTTGCTCATTATATTCCTAGCTTTCACCTACACATGCTAAACTATAATTATTATAGTTGAAGCCGTAGTTTGTTTTTTAAGTTGTGTATTGTTCGTCATAACCAAATCTTGCTTAGGCAGTCAAATTCAGTTGCTGATGTCTTCTGTATTTGTGGTACTTCCCTTTAGTCTTTCCTATTGTCAAGACATACAAAGTTATTTTTCCTTGCATTATTTTGCCTATTAGAGAATTTTTTAAGGTCTGATTAGAATTATGAATTTTTTTTTTCTTGAGCTATTTATTTTTTCAAGCCAGGAACTCTTCTGTTTTCTTGTTGTTATGTTGTGTAAGAAGAGTCATCATTTTTTCTATCTTTCTAAAGGAAAAAGCATAATAAAGAAAAGGCAAATAGAGTTAAAATATATCCATATTTGACAGTGATGATTGAATGACTGAAAGCTAGCAGTTTTTATTTTGGCTTGCTGAGTTCCAGTGTCATCTCATTTTACTCTCATCTCATAATATTTTGAAATATCCTGCACTGAATCCTGATCTTCTTTCATGAAAATATATAGTGTATGGACATTTCCATTCAGACTTCCTTCAAGATAACTATTCTTACAGCAAAAATCTTTTCAGTAAATAATCTGTAGAGTTTAGTCATAATTCTTTGTTACTATAACTAATGATAGTATTGCAGAATAAACCCCCATTTATTAAAGAACTTAACTTATCAATTTTCCTAATTCATGAATCACTAATCTTTGCTATCATTCCAGTATTCTGAAGGCATTTTGTGCTTCTGTATTTGTCAGAAAAAATATTCTGTCAACAGAAAATCTCTGTGGATTTGGATATTCTTTCAGCACAGAGCTCCAGGTCTTTAGTCTTGTAGTCGACAGATTCCTGTATTTCTAGAACTGATCTTTAATTTTATTGTCATCGTTGTCTATTGGCATGCATATCTTTCATTGCTGTTTGCAGATGTTATGGCCTATCCTAAAGTGGCTCTCATTGAAAGATATTATCTTGTCGCTGTTTCAAAAGTCATAATAATACAAGGCTGACATCTCTGTGTGGTGACTATCTTGTGTTCCTGAATATTTCTCATACATTTTTTTAATTGCTTCTTTATCAACTCCTGGATAGCAATGTTCTCATACTCAGGCTATTCAGAGCTTTTATTTCTTGTGTCCTTCCATTGTATTTATAGCTTTTGTCATTATTTATGCTACTGCAAAGTTATGGAAATGTATCTTTATGGGGTTATGTTTGTTTTGTTTTGGTTTGGTTTTGTTTTGGGTTTTTTTGGGGTTTTTTTTGGTAGATTTTGATTTCTTCCCTACTTTCCAATCAATTCTTTCCATATAAATTTAAGAATTCTCCCCAGTCTGGATCTCAAGGTCAATCAGATAAAGTTGGATTCCTTCACATAAAGCAGAAAGGAATTGCAAGAATTACATAAAACTTACCTTTCTCACTTTGTCTCAGTGTTTCCAGACCTTTATGAGATTTGTTGTTATCTGGAGGTTTTGAATGCCTTCCTAACTTTCTTTTAAGATTCTTGAAAGCCATATTGAAACACTAATTACCATTACTTCTCAGCTTCTGCTTTCTATCTGTGATATACACTATAGGCCACAAAATGGACCATATTTTGATCACAATTTCTGCTGCAGTAGCAATGCCAGCTTTACTCTACAGAAGACAGAAATTGGAATGTTGTTACTTGTGGTGAAATATTTTTCCTGAAACAAGAATGTTTCTCTAGGCTTGAGCTGGACAACAGCCACATGGAATTTATGTGTCAAAAATGTCTTCAATCTTTTAGGGAAAAGAAATTTAAAATATCACATTTTGCCTCTGAAAGGAATTAAGGGAATTTTTTTTCTCTCCATCCTGGGGGCTGATTCAGCCTTTCACAGGAGAAAGAAAAATTTCCCAGGGAAGGAATAGAAGAAAAATAAATCAGAATAAGTTCTTGATAGTATTGTGCCCAATGTGTAAAGTAATTACTTTAACAAGCCAATTAACTTTAATAGACTGTCCCACTGTTCCTTCATCTCCTTAGCTGACCTGTCTATTGAAGCTTTCTGTAAACTTAGCACTCTATTTGCTTAGCTGCAGATAATTTGAGGCTGCTGTTGTTGGTTAGTCTAGAATCTGAACCTGATTTAATTGCAAGGAATTTTACTGAAATAGAATATCTAACTTAAAATTTCAGCAGTGATAAGGAAACAATGGCAACAATATGTGCAGTATTGTACTTTTGCATGCTGTTGGAACTTTTGAAACAGTCTGTGGCTGTTATTTAATCAAAATTTGTTGACATTTTATAAGAATTAAGGACTTCTTTGAAAAAACTATTATCTTCAAGAGACACAGTAGCAAAACTTTTATACGGTTAAGCTTTGGATTGGAAGTGAACTAATACACAAGCTTAAAAATCATGGGAATGCAGTGGATGCAACCTGCTTCAGAGTAAAGGATAATTCTACACAAGAGATGTTTTGTATCCAGAGTCTTCAAAATATATATTCTAAATTATTTATATTGAGTCAACACAGTTCAATAAAGAAAAAAATCTCTTCCATAAACATTATCTATACACCATGAATTATTTTTTTAATAATAATATATTTCTGGCTTTTCTGCAATATGAATATTATTTTCAGAATGTTGTATTTTGTCTTATAATTAATTATGTTTACTTGTATTAGTAAAGTAAGTTCTCTGAGTGTAGCATATCCAGTGTATGAAGTGTAACTTGAAAAGCAGTATGTGGAGATTCAAAATACAGGAAAATTTGGTGGAAAAGTAAATGACTTATCATGTCAGAAATTAAAAATAGCTGGCTTTCTATGTAGCTATGCTATTCAGTGTGGTGGCTTTAAAGGCTTTGCCTCTTAGTCCCAGTTAAAATACCTATATCACGATGTTCATTATTTGTAGCACATTTTTTCTTGCCAGAGGACATCTGGCTGTAAGAAAGAGATAAACAAAACATTTCTTCTTTCATTGGGAACCCTAAAATATCCCTAAAAGGGCTTGGAAGAAGGCTTAACTCAGGAAATACTGCTTATCAAAATCCATGCTCATTTGTCACACACCAAGACTGGTTGACTAAAGGAACAGAAATACATTTGAATAAACTGAAAAAATAAACATTTACTATGCAACTTGCCTCCTGCTGGAAGTAGTGTATCTGCATAGTGTTGCTGAGACAAGAATCTAGTTCACAACAGGTATTTTATTTAGCAACAAGGAAATTGAATACATTTTGTATTCAAATTGAAAAGTGAGTAGACATTCGCCTAGCTTCCAGTATATATGTTATTGTAAACAGCTATTATGTGGTTGCACTCTGATTAGAATTTGGTGAAATTTTCTCTCTCCCACCCCAGGAGAACCAACATGGCAAATAATATTATATTGACATGAGCAATAGATCACCTGAAAATAACACTGGTTTAATTATGTCTAGAATCAGAATTCCCGTAGCATTTCTTTGGAAAACATCTCTTAGGAAGCATTGTTTTTTCTAATTTTCTCTGGCATTTAAGCTTTTCTGTGGCCATGGGATATTCTTTGTTTATTTGTTTTTATTTGGAAATACAACTGTCATATAATTCAGAGGGGTCATATCTACAAAAATAGAATGCATCTGTTGCCTGGTACTCTATGATGCCATGTGTTAACAGACTATTAAGGCCATGTATTAACAGGCTATGTACAAGTAAGTTTGGTTTGAGAGGCAGAGGGGCATTTAATTTTGGAATAAATGTGAATTATTTGAGCAAAAACTTATTCTATTGCTTATTTTGTCTTCTGTGACATTTGGGAGATACCAGTAAACCAACTTATATTACTCCTTAACAAGCTACCAAGTAATAAGTCCTGAACTTCTGCAAAACATATTGTTCCTTTCGGTAACAATATTTTAAAGTAAAATATAGCAGCTTGATAGAGTGGAAAAGTTTTACATCAGTTTGGGGAAGTTCTGTTTTTTTATTTAAGTTCTTCATTGTTAGGCTGAAATTTTGTCCAAACAAGGTGCAGCCAACATTTTCTGTCAAACTGTCATAGATGCTCTTTGTCACGTTCTACTGCTGATACAGCCCAGAAATTTTATTTCATTATATTTTAATTTCAGATTAGGGAGACAGGTTTTGTGAAGGTGGATACCTAAATGTCAATTCCCATTAAGTATAGGGGTTTCACGATCCTTCCTGTTTACAGTTATTTTCTGATAGTTATCAAACAGTATTTTTAAGGGAACAACAAGATTTTTGTTTGTTTTTAACCAGCATGTTAAATTTCTGTGTACAGACTAACTGGGAAAACAAAAGAAAACAAAACAAACAAAATCAAAACCAAAACCCAAACCAAGCCATATATGGGAATATATTGCTAGAAAATTGTGTTGTTCTCCATTGGCCTTATTTTTTGGGGAAAGCTTGTGTTTCAAGTGGAAATAGTTACTTTTTGCCACCTATGGATAGCTTAAGAAAACAAAAAAAGGTTTTTACTTAATGATACAACCGTTATTGCAAAACAGTATGGTCAGTGTAATGAGAACAAGTTAAAAATGCAGGTAAGTTAACTCACTTGGCAAGATATAGTAAGGATGTAAAAATTTACCTTAGCTCTGTCTAACCCAAGTATCAACAAAACCCAGCAAAGTTAACTTTTACCACTTGAGAGTATTGATGAAACACATCTGAAATGAGTCACTGCATTTTTTTCTAACTCAGTGCTTAACATCCTGAGGGAAAAAAGTGATAGACCCGCCCAAAGCTTCCACCCCAAGAAAAAAATTACATTTTAGATGTATTAATAATATCATTTGGACATGTAGTTAGGGTCACACCTACATGGTGGCTTGGTTTACTTGTTTGTTTTTAATGTTACCAATATTATCATTGCTTTTCTGCAGTCATGCCAGTGTTTCACCCAAGTAGTATATTTGCTGATCACACTCAAATTTTCAAATTCTTTATCCAAATTTATAGCTATGTCTACATGAACATACAAAACAATGCAACTTTCAAAGATGTTAATTGTCAGCATCTAGAAAACTCATTGTATTACACAGTGAAGAGACTAAAGATCAAAACTTAATAACACAAAAAAAATTCTATTTTCAGTGTTCTCAGACAGAAACCTTTTATAGTCCTTTATATGGACATGAAGAAACTCCTAATGCCAGATGGAGCCAATATTGCAAACTCACTGCATGAGGAATTAATCAGAAATTTGGCATAGATCAGGGATTTTCAGAACTGCATCCTAATTTGGTAATAATCAGTCCATAAAAACTGATCTGAGATTGCCTAGTATTTTCAGTCAGATAAAGGAGCTGTATTAACACTGGCATATTAAACAGAGAATGTACCTGGAAATACATTATTAGTTGTAGTAGCTCTATCAAGGATAGCTCAATTAAGATATCATTGCTTTTTTAATGGTCTCTATTTTTCTTTAAATATAGAAATCTTTAATGGTAATATAGTATATCATATTCCAAAAGTAAGTTAATTTTTCGAAAGTTGCCTGTGAGTCATTTTTAATAGAGAATGCATTTCAACTACCTGTATTTCAATCATTGGAAGGAAGATGAATAATATAAATTCTAAATTTAAAAGCAAGTTTCAAAAATAAAGAAGTTAAAAGATAAATGACATTATTAGATAATGAAGAGTTACAATAGGAAAATATTGAACAGATGCACCAATTAAATTCTGTTCCAATGTATAATATTTAGATTTAGTTGGCTTTTTTTCAAATAGTTTGAATAGGAAGGAACCTTCAAAGAAGATCTTGTGTAACCACAGTGAGCTGGGGCACCTTCAACTCAATCAGGTTGCTCAAAGCCCCATCCAATTTTATCTTGGATGTTTCCAGGAATGGGGCATCCACCACTTCTCTGTGCTCCTGTGTCGGTGCTTCACCACTCTTATTGAAAAATACTTCTTCCTTGCAACTAATCTAAATTGACCCTCCTTTACCTTAAAACCATTACCCCTTGTCCAATTACAACTGGCCTGGCTGAAAAGTTTGACCTCACCTTTCTTAGGCCCTCTTAAAAAAAAGCCCCCTGTTCTAGGGCTTTCTCTCCTCCAGGCTGCACAGGAGAGGTGCTCCCTGCTCGTGGCCACTCTAACCAGTCTATGTTTTTCTTATGCCAGAGACCCCAGATTTGCTTGAAGTCTGGTAAAGTTTTTAAGAGGAAATGCACAAAGATTTTTTTTCTGGTGGTGATGGGTTTTGGGGATTTTTTTGGGTTTTGTTTCCAAGAAACAGAAGTAAGTTGTGTATAGATGTATCCCTGGAAGACCTGCAATTCTGTCTCTTGGCAGCTCCTTTCCCCCCCAGTCTTCAACTGGGAAACTATGTGGGTTTTTTTCTTTTACCAGATATAGTTTAAATCTATTGTAAAATATGATTTCATTGATTTATGGTCTAAGAGATTAATAATAGAGAATCATATAAGAAGATAAACAGGTTTTTTCTTATTTGTTGTTATCAAACATGTCAGATAGATTGACCCTAAACTTATTCCCAGTAATCACTACAGAAAGGCACAGTCTAAAGGAGCTCTTAAATATAGTCTCGCAGTCATCTTTTAGAGAATGTTGTGTAACATCCCCACATTTGGACTGAGGTTTTAAATATAGAAATCTGCAGAGATTTTTCTTAGAACAGACAGTGTAATTTCTGCAAATGAAAGTCGTAAGAAAAAAAATAATGAAGTATTACTTCCAATGACTTTTTTTAATCAGGTTTTTTTTTCCCCCTGGATTTCTGTTTTTGATTAGATCTTTTATAATAAAGCCAAATGAGATATTTGAAACTTTTCATTAAAACAAAAAACAGAACAACTCATCCAATATAAAATATATAATGGAGAACAGTTACTAAAGTAATGAAATTAAATTAATTGCATGGAATGGAAAAACATTTTTCAATTCATTATATTTGTATATTTTGTAAATCTTACAGTAGCAACTGCAAATGAAAAAATGTTATAGAGGAGCACAGAACAGTTCTTCTCAACACAAAAGTGTAATAGGTACCTGATGTACATAGAAATCCCCTATTGAATATTTCGATGTACCCAAAAAAAAACTGCCCTGGATATTATTTTTATATCATTTAAGTGAGTTTTTCATAACAATTGAAAAGATTGATGGTTACCGGCTATTGTTTCATACATCTGCTTTTTGCATTGCATTGTTAGATCTTATTCCTCTTTTAATAATTCACAATAATTGAAGGTTAAAGAAATAAAAAAATTAAAAATTGGCGATTCCTGTTTAGGTGAACATTTCTGAATTTTATTAATGAATTTAAACTTTTTCTATATGAGACACTAAAGAATTTGTTAAATGATTAATACAGGAAAACAGTACAGGGAACACAGAAAAAAATTTGGAGTTTTCAGAATGTTAACAAAAATGCTTGTCTGAATAATTGCAGTAAAAACACTATAACTGCTTTTCTTATAAACAAAATACTGTGTATGCTATAAGATCTATGTTTTATAATTCCAGATATTAATAATTACACTCTGCTATGGAACAGCTTTTAAAGCAGAATTTTATCTCTGAAGTACTCAATTACAATATATTTGTAGCAGTAAAAATACCTTCAATTTAGTTTCATATTTGTTCAATTGTGAGCTTGTTTTACATTTTTTGTTTCCTTTCAGTATAGCTGCCATTTTAACCTCAGAACCCTAAACATATCTTCTCTGGCTCTGGATAGAACTCCTTGAATGCTATAGAAAAGTGGCTTGCAGATCTCGGGGCCTGGGTGGAATATCACTGCATTAAACAA
>VZTB01013940.1:25201-118989 GCA_013397245.1 Thryothorus ludovicianus | reverse complement strand
GTGGAATATCATTGCATTAAACAATAAAATCTAATGGATTGTGGTGTCCTAGAACTTAATGTTCCAGTTTTACTGGACAATGGAAGCCATATATCAGAAAGAACCCCATATATATAAGGAATTATTGTTCTTTTATTCACCAGCTTGAGAGTGGTCGTAATCTTCCCGAGGAACAATATTCAGATTTCCATGGAATATTGTCCTTATGATGTTTGCTAAATATCACAACAGTAATCAAGAAAAATATTTGCAATACACCGTTGGATCAACAAACCAAGATGTTCTTAATAAAGCTCTTTTCTAAACACCAGTTACAAAACATAAAAAGCTCTTGCCTTTGGCTTTAGCCTCTAGCCAAACACAAAGTATCACGTGCTGTGTGAAGTACATCAAAATACATACAAAGAGGCTGGGTACTTTTTGTGCACAAAATTTGTCTTTGAAGAATAAAGTTCCGAGTTACATCATATCCCTTAAGCTAAGTTACAACAGCTTTATATGCTTTGGATGGTGCTCAGATGTTGATACCTACTGATCTCTTCACTGCAGTTCTTGCATTCCAAGGTGAGATAGATTTCCAACTAATGTGGGAGTCTAAAATACCTCAGATAATATGTACTCCCAAAATATTTACTCCTCTCCATTGTCTATAAAAGGAACTTCTCACAGATGGAGACAACTCATTGCCAACAACTGAAATTAGATAAGATGAACCCTTATCTCTCCTCATTTCTCTGGGCCAAAGGGCTTTTAAGCATACCTGTAGATTGCTGAGACAACATAAGGAGTGTAAGCTATTTCTTGGGATGGTATGATTTGAATATGTTTTTGGAAAATGTGTAAAATTTCTGCTTACATTTCCATTTTTACCTGTCTGGCTGTGGTCTTATCACTTAAAACTTTATTATTTAAGGGAAAAAGAAAAGATATGGCCTTAAATAATTTTATATTGTTATTCTAATTTATTTTTAAATAAGTTGTCAGCCTGTTCCAATACAACTGGTAATAAGTACCATAAGAAGGGAACAAAGTGAGTAAGCAATATTTTGCAGGATTCAAAATGTCCTATAATGGCTACATAAAATTTTCAAAATTCATTAGCACAGGCAAAGTAGTGTTCTTATTTTTCTCTCATTAAAAATCGTTCCATATGAAACATACATCTAAAATATTTACTAGACAAGGTTTCTTTATAATACAATGAAGTTAGTAATGAGCTTAATGAATGTAATAACTACTCAGTAATGTCACATAAAACAATTAGGGAACATAGTCTTTTATTTAATGTTGGGTTATTTAATTTTGAAGAGGAACTTTCATTGCATCCTTTCATTTATTAATGATTAAACCTTCTAGTCTCAATGTGAAGGATAACAGCAAATAAAAAAAATATTGCATATTTAGACTAAGGTGAAAATATCTGAATCATTGAAATAGACAATGTCATGGTAAAACCTTGTTCTTGGACTTACTCCCTTACTCATCTGTGTTTTCCTTTCTTTCATCCTTTTTATACTCATCAATTCTGTGTTTGATTCAAGCTATTTTCTTAGACCAAGACTGACATAAGTATTTGATATAAAATTCTCTGGCAAACTCCTTGTGGTCTATCAGGACTTGAGATATTTGTCAATTTTTTTTTCCTTTACAGAGAGTGCTTTCTCCATTGCTACTAGTCATCAGTTTTCCTGACTCACCTGAAAACAGCTCTGTCAATCTCACTGAGCTTCCAGGGACACAACCAGCTCTCCTGAACAATTCTCAGGAGAGCTTCTAGTGGTACTTAGCAGGCTAAGATTTGCTAAGGTCCTCCTATGTCTTTAATTTAGGGTGAAAAAAAGCTCACCCCAAACCATATCCATTGATTTGAATTCATTCCTGTCCCAAGTGGTAATAAGGTACAATGCAAATGAAAGTATTTATTCACAGCATCCAGTATAACAATTCATGTTTAAGGAAGTAGGCAGAGAAAAATCATGCTGGATCAAATTACTTTAAATAAGAAACACCTCACATTGCCCCTCTTTCTATACCTTCCCCCGCTTCTGAATCCTTTCCTTGTAGATTATGTTACAAATGATCTTTTATTTCAAATACTACTTAAAGAAGAGAGGATTTACACTTTTCATGTTAAAGTGATAGTTCTTATTTAGGAGATAACCTGGTCTCATTTATAAAGTATAATAAGTATTGTTTCACTCCACTGGCATTTTAAATAGTCGAAATTGTTAGGCTATTTATCCCTTCTTATATTTTGAGATGTTCCCTAATTTATATTCATCTATAAATTCTTCCTTTCCCTAAGTCGTGACCTCCAGCTCCATTTCACTTTCTTTTGCTGTGCTCCTGACACTGAATTTGTGCCAGCTCTGTCTTGTTTCTCTTTTCCATGAGCAATTTAATTCACTGAAATGGCACACTGATGTCTCACCTAGAGGGACTGGGGAGGAGAGGATAATTTTCTTCCATTATAGTCTTCAAATAAGATCACAGAAATTCCAGCAAGAAACCAAGTTGATACATATAAGGAAGGGCAATACAGAAGCAAAGGATTAAGGCAGGAGTAGTAAATGCAGGAGAAGGAAGAACAGAAAATAACATCACGCTTCTTTTAGGCAGCAGCTACTTGTCAGAGCATCTCATGTCTGCAAAACTGCAGTCAATATGCATGTTTCAGTGTCAAACCCTCTAACACAGCTTGCAAAGCTACACATTTACTTACAGCTAATGCAGCTCATTACTTGCTTTCAGTTAATACCAGATGCGGCCTTGGCCATCCCGGTGTGACAACTAGTTTGAGGTAATAAACCTCTAATGCTCTTTTTTAATATATCTATGTAAAATATGAATATATTTACATATAGAATAGAGATAATACAGACTATATATACAGACATTGTCTTCCTTTATTTGCTGCAATAGTGATATTTCATGCCTTGAAAACCTTACTCCCATTATTTTGTCAATTAGTGAGCGATGATCCTTGAAAGGTTTTGTTTGGATGTGTGTCTGTAAGAATGCTCATAGAAATATTTGAACTGAGAGGATGGAAGACAGCTCTCGGCTTAAAATTATGACTGTAGTTTTCTTTCTTCATTTCCTAACCCAGAGACTTGTTATGGAAACTCATAAAATGTTTGTTCTTGTTTCATCCGGTACAGAGTTAATTTTTTTGCGTTAATTGTAGAGGGCATGGTTGTAGGTCTGTCAATGAGGTAATTCTGTACCACAGGGCATTGCTGAGGGTAGGGATAAGGGACTCTGGCTTCCAAAAAGAGTGTGACTTCTGGATGAAAAATATGTTGGAACTGTCTGTTCATTGCCATCGGGTCCCCATGAGCATTTTTGTATATGAATCACTCTCTTTTTTGTGTATGAATCACTCTATTTTTTGTATACTTTTGCTACTACTATTGTTACTGTTACTGTTCCTACTTCATTGCCATTTTCAGTAAATTGTTCTTATTTCAACACATGATCTTCACATTTTGTGCCTCCAGTTCTGAACTCCATCTCACTGGGATAGGAAAGGAAGGAGGAGGGGGGAGCGAGTGAGCAGTAGTGTGGTTCAGAGTCTTGGTGGGAGAACTAAATTGGGGAATATCATTCATAAACTTTCACAGTATTTTGGATTATTTTCAAAATAAATAAATAAATAAACACATTCTAGAGAATATAAATCCTTCTGTGGTTAAGTGAATATAGGGAGTATCCCAAACTGATGCATGATAGGCTTTGTTGGAGTGCTGCTGTGTTTGTTTTTTCTTTTTAATCTGAACTGTTCCTTACAGGTTGTGTATTTTTGAATTTCATTTTGTTTAGACTTGATTCAAATAATTTTATTCTTTTTTACTGTATTTTTGAACAAATAATATTATTTCAGATATATATATAGTTGGCTTAATACAAAATGGGGAAAGTAGCTAAATTAGAAGAACAGGAGTAGATGAGTTGACAAAACCCACTCTAATTATTTTCTGCATTTTCATGAAACTGAAATGTCAATAGTTTTATAAGATAAGATTATCTGTTATAGTCAAAACATTGTCAAGAACCTTGTAAAAGAAACAAATTTGGTTTATTTCTTCAGACAAAAGCATTAATTATTTTATTTTATTAACAGATCCAAAATTAAAACAAAAATTATACCTCTCTAGATTAATTATCTTAATTGTAAAATGTAAAATAGTTTTGTTATACCTGAATTTGAGTTAAAAAACAACTACTGAAAAATCTGAACTAGAGAAAAAATATTTCAGTGGCAATCCTGTTAATAATAATTTTGATAAAGCATATGACAATGTCTTAGTAATACAATAGACTTCAAAGGAGGTTCTGCTTCTATATCTGACATACAGTATATAAGGACAACACTGCTCCTTCGAGCCTGCAAGGAAAAAGAATGTCTTATTACTTAGCATAAACAGTAGATTAGGTCTGTGTAAGGAAATGATGGAAAAAGAATAGAAATTAAAACATCACTTGAAGTAGTATAACATGAAAAACTTTGTCTGCAGGTCACAATAATCAACTGAAAAAGAGTTTCCTCTGCTGTCTCTGACCCTGAAGCAGCCTGGCTGCCTTCAGATTTAGAAGGAGAATAGCTGGAGTTGTTTAATTATTTCTCATTATTTCTTGTAAGATACAGTGTTTGCCAGCAGAGGTGTAGGAAGATACTAATATAACTATAAAGCTTTCAAAACCTGGCCCTTTAATTCTTTATGATACTGGAACAGGCACAAGAATTCTCTGCAAGTCTGTCTTGTTCAGTAGAGCACAGTGCAGCACCCAGTATGCAGAAATTAGAGATTTTAGGTTGTGTTGGAACCCTGAACACAGAGGATTTCAGACTGGCTAAGCAAAGGGGTTTGCCACACGTGCAATTCTCATTCTAAGCCCTCAGGTAAATATACTGTCTTAAAGTGTTATTTGAAAGCTTATTTTCTGTTTATTTCTTTTCTCCCCGCAGGATTCCTATTTACACTGAGTGATATTCCATGAATAAACAACTATTTAATGCTTCCTTCAGTCCCTTTCAGTGCATGGCCTCAAATATTGCTAAGCCCAGAGCATTCAAATATGTCACTTGTCCGAGTGACTCTTGACTGTTTTAGCCCCCTGATCTTAGAAAATAAAGTCCAGGTTGCCATCAGTGCAGAGATGAAAACTCAGCACTCTGCAAGTCAAACCAACTATTTCCAGAAAATGAACAAATAACATTATTTATATATATGTGTGTGTTTGTTCTTGAACAATTTGATTAAGGTAATTTAGATTAGATATCACTTCTATCCAAGGCTAGGGGAGATTTTTAAGACTATCTATGCTAGGCCTTAAAATCAGTTTCAAAAATGCATTACATTTTTCGTAGTGGAGGCAGAATTCAAACATAACTGAGGAATTTAACTTCTTTTCCATTACTTTCCATACAATAAATGTTTTCAGCTAAAAGGAACAGAGAAACTTTCAATATTCTTTTTAGACAGCGTTGGAGAAAATCTTAATAGAGATCAAAGCATGAAATCTTTTAAGGAGAACTTTGATATTAAGACATAAGGGGGCTTTTATCTTATCTGAATAATTTTTCTGATACAAAATAGTTCCAAACCTTCATCTGATTTTAGTTTTAATACCTAATCTGAGCTAAAATTACTCTACCTATATTCATATGCAACAGGAATGAATACTGCATATGTACTTGAAATAAAGACAGCCCTGCTTTAGTTGCACCTTTGTTTTCATAACAACTTACCAACACAAGTCCTGCCTGTTAGTATTTCCTGAACAACTCAGAAGGGGTGGGCACATTCCCAATGCCTATTGGGACTCTGTGGTTTACACAGCTGCCTACATTGATCCCATGAGCTTATCCATGATCAGGGAGCACACATCAGTCATGGGCAGAATAGCTTCAATATGAGGGTGGTGAGGCACGGGAACGGTTGTCCAGAGATGCTGTGGAGGCCTCATGCTTTGGAGTGTTCAAGGCCAGATTGGATGGGGCTTTGAGCAAACTGGTTTAGTGAAAGGTGTCCTTGCCTCTGGCAGGTTGTTGCAAGTGGCAGATGATCTTTTAAGTCCCTTCCAACCTAAATCATTCTGTGATTCCAAGATTCCATTATTTTCTGTTGTTTTAAAACTTAAATAGAGTAGACTCTTAAGTAGAAATTTACTGTTCAAATTACTAATATGAACATAACCAAATTGCTTCTTTTCCATAAATATTCAACTAATATATAAAGGTAGCATGTAACAGAGGAAGCACATGCAGTACCACCAGTACACATCCAGGCACAGAGTCACAAATTGGGGTACACGATGCACCTCTCAGCTGGTCAAGCTCAGAGGAAATTGTTCTTTGTGGGGCTGGGAGAATGCGACCTTGAGAATCTGTTGAGCAGTGGTGTCCAGCCTCTCTCTAGGTGAACTAGAGCACCTAGGTTGAACACACATCATCTGGCCATGGACTTTGCATTTTGTGTACCAGAAAAACAAATGAATATGTGTTCTAGGAACACACACCCTCACATTGTGTCTTTTGCTGTAGGTATAATATTCCAGTTTGTGGGACTGGAATCTAACTCTCTTTGACATTACTGATTTTTACTTTTCTATGAGGAGCACACACTTAATGTTATTAAAATTTTTGATATTTACTGTGTGATGGAAATTTGTCTCCTATTCCATGAGTTTAAGAAAACAAAAAAAACCCAACCAAAAAAAACTCAATCCAAAAAACCCTAGAGATAAGTAAGAAGGAAAAAACAACCAGTTTCATATAATACTCATATAATACCTTAACTTCTGTGTGAGGTACAGATCTGCCTGCTGTATCTGCCATTTTCATAAGGAACATGTCCACCTCTCTCTTCCACACACAGCTTTGGTTGCCCATCCTTCCAAACTTCCACAAAAATTATCAATTAACATGTAAAGAGTAATGAATGTTACACTATATCCACAAACTTTTGGATCTGCCATTAATGGAAACTCTGAAATTTTCCATAGGAAGTCCCACCTACACAAGATGAATGCTATAGAGTGAAGTACTTTGTGCAGGGGAATCACTTTTGATGTCCACATGTCAGCCACAGGATTCCCAGCTAACACTTCCAGATTTTGTTGGGGTTTTTTAAAATTTGTGTTCTGGAGTGAAGAGGTTTTGAAAACCTTACTGGAAAAAAACACCACTGTGCCATACACTGGTTATAATGTTCTTCCAAGAACCACAAAGATTTTTTTTACCCTTTCTCACTTACTCCAACTAAAACACAAACAGCATTGCTGTTAAAAACATATTCCAATCTAGAGTTCAGTATGAAAGAAATCATGCAGCTAAATTAGAGCTCTGCTGAAATAGGTTGTGTAAAATACTCAGTGTCATTTTCATATTATGTTTCATAGTATTATGGGGAGATTTGAGACTGTTTAGACCTTTGCAGAGTTCACATTGACAAGAAAATATATTTCTGTATTGTGCGTCTGGAAAATATCTGTTTATTAGATATGTAACTAAGGGAAGATCTACTTCGAACACACTTTTATAATTTCTTTTTAATCTTTTATTAATGTACAATGTAATTCATATTATAATTTAATATTTCAGCCTAGAGTTTTGCCAGCTTTGAAATTTTGAGCTCTGGATATACTAGATAGAATGTTACTACTTGTATATTTCTTTTTTAAAAGAAAGCCAACCCCTAAAACAATGTTTCTAGAATGTAACTTTATGTACTTGGACAAATGAATTATAACTTCAGTGATATGAACGACAGACTATGTGTAGTAAAAACTTTTAGATTTAGCATCCATTTTGTCTATAACTAAGAGGTACTAACAAAAATATATTCTGTATTCCACATATGGTATTTTTTTCTTTTCCTTTTAGTTATACCACAGTACTTTCTACAGGTACACCCAAATTCTAAGTAGATTTGAAGCAGAAAAGGCCTGTTTGCAGTTAGAAATATTTAGAGTGGTGCTCTAAAAAAGTCTAAAGTGTGTCTGAAAGGATATAAAAAATCTAGAAATCCATCTGAATGAGATGTAGAAACATATAAGTCTGAATGTTTTAACCAATACCTTTAAGAACTATTGAATGCCATGTCAAAAATGTAGCATGTAAATCTTGTAAAAGACCAACTCTTTTTTTAATCAATTTTTTAAAGTAGGATTTGTGTTTCCTTTATGTTATTAACAAGTAGATAAAGAAAATGAGATTATAAATAAAAATGAAATTTCTCTAATGTAGTTTGCATGTCCTAAGTAGAAAAAAAACATCCATTAAGAATGTCTCTATTTCAATATTTGGTCTTTTTCTGCTGCAGAAGAAAAAGGGATTCAGCCATGGATCTAACTAGACTTCTCCATAATCATTATTTCTTAAGACAATGAGTTTCCTAGTAATCTGGAATATTTAATGAAACTCTGATATCTCAAACTGTGATTAAAAAAGGCATCTATTTCACTATATTGATTAATTTTGGAGGGAGATGAAATCCCATTTCAGTTTGGTAATTTTTTAGCTCAAAAAATATTTACTGTGTCTACTCTAGTACTGGCAAATCTACCCTCATGCAGATGATATCTTAGCTTAGAATTTCTGATATTCATGTTTGACTTTTATTTCAAAAATTCAACATTTTTGGAAAGGAGAAACCTTTTCAAAAATGGTTCTTCAGAGTTATTCAGAGAAAAAGATTTAAATCTGGATCATGGTCATACAAAACAAAAAAAAGTGTACCATCTGGTAAACTAGAGACATTAATTTGCATCATATTTGGTTCTCTGTGATAGTTACTCCATTAACAAATGGTGTAGTGTAATGACTGAGAATGGAATAATCCAGTGTGGTCCACGGGCCTGTTGCCTGCATTAAAAAAATACTTTGTGCACTTTCATCATATCCACAGAAATGCAAGTTGGGTGGTTTGCATTCAGTTGTGCTTGGACTTCTCCTTTTTTTTATTATTCAATGTGGGTTGGACTTAATACACACAAAATCAGTTTTACCAGAATAGTGATGTACCAATAATTTACCATCGCAAACTTAAAATTAGTGTCCATAACCCTTATTTACCCCTTCTTAATACTTGAGATTTGACTTATTGTGAAGTAACTACCACAGCAGGGATTCAGATGATGAGATTTTTGTCATAACTGAATGGGCTTATTTTTTGCTGAATATTTGACACGTGCATGCACACCTGCACTTGCATGCACGCACTCTCACAAGATTGCTTTTCTTCTATAATTCATGAAAAAATAGTTTGGAAATACAAGTTTTAATCATAAAATGAATAGCTGTAATGAGAAAAAAAAACCCCTCATATTTCTCTCAACTTAATAGTTACTTAACTAGTAATAGATTGAGATTAGTTGACAGTGAATCATTGTGTTCTGATATATTTTGAGGTTTGGGAGATGTTTCTCTTTTAAGTGAACATGATTGTTTTTTAATATTAGATTTTTTTTCTTTTTCCAGGTTGAGTGGTATGAATCTACCTTCTCCAGTTATCAGCAGTAAGAACTGGTTACGGCTCCATTTTACATCTGATAGCAATCACCGACGAAAGGGATTTAATGCTCAGTTTCAAGGTAGGAAACCTATAAAAGTGCACCTAAAAATCCCTTTAGTGACAAGCATCACTAAAGTGGTGGTGGAATTTGATAATTATGTTTAAATATGACAGTCACAGTAAAAAGCTGACTCTATCACTATATTACTACTGTTCTTATGCTGAATATTTGTTTTCCTTGTGTGATCAGGCATCTCTAGGGATTTACTTTCAGAAAAAGTATGAGTGTTTCGCAATGCAGTTTGCTCTAAATATGTATTTCCTTGCTCACTTTTTTCCTAATAAATTTCTTTGCAGTCAGTCTGATCTTTATTTTAAAAACATGCCTGGAATGTAACTTGCAGAAAGTCAATTCCACACAAAGGCAGGCTCTTATCTAAACATTGTCTTTCTTCATTATTCAACATCTAATACTTATCCAGAAGCTACATTCATGGTTTGGAAATTTGACTCAACCATAGTATAGTACAGATTATATTTCAGGCTCCTGTATATATTTGCATATACAACTTCGAAAGAAGACAAGAGGATGTCATTGTTGCTGTCATTTCTACTTATGTTCATGTAGATGCTTTTTAAAATACAATTTTTTACAATGAATTCTTTATTGATTTTTATACTTTATAGGTCATTACTCAAGATGGAAAACATTGTAGTTATACTGAAAATAGAGAAGTTTCTAAACTCTGCACTTACATAAGCTGTTCAACATTTTTACCCTCCACAGCATCAAATCCTTTAGGAGTTTAGACATGTGTGTTTTTTCCCTGAAATTGTAGGACCTTTATCATTTTTGAAATGAAAAATACATTGCAAAAACTAAAGGTTTCTTATGACTATAGCATGAATGTGCAACAAAAGCATTTAATATACATAGTTCTTTTATTTTTAAAAATATTTCAAATATTTCAGAAAAAAGAAAAATCTGAAATTCCATTTCATTTTGGCAACATAACATAAGTATGGGATCCTTTGCATTTAAAACTTTTTTCCAAAGCTTACCAAGGATGCATATATAATAGCACTGCTGGGGACTATGAATGGAAATCCACTGCTTATGTTAACTCTGTCTTAAGCCTGTTAATTTGGGTCTACAAAAACAGTGCGATTCGTCCTGCTGATGCACCAGAAAACTGTGGATCAACAGAATAACAAGGAGGAACTTTGGGATGATACAACATACACAGGAAAATAGCTTTTGTTCTTCAATATATATCTTATCTCTAGGCAAATACTCACCAGGTAGTTAAAACTTTTAGGAAATATCTGCAGAAATTGTTATTTCAGTTATGTCTTTCTTGCATAATACATCAGATATTATGCATAAGTGTACACTTCCCTGATGTAGAATATATCTTGAATGATATGGAAGTATCTTATTGCAGAATTATAATTACAGAAATTTCCTTTCTTAATTTAAATAATTCTTTTGAATTGCAGGTTTATAAAACTTACTGTATTTAATACAAAGATTTCTGAATTACATAAAAGATCATGAATTGAATAGCTACCTGTCTTATCAGGCTTAATTGCAATAAATAAATTCCTATTTTAGTGATATAAATTTTGTTAAAACATAGGAAAGAGATTTCAAGACCTATAGGATGAAAATTCATAGTGATATAAAAATCAGGTTAATCTAACAGCTTCATTACATCCTTTTTATTACACAGCATTACACAACTAAGCATTAACAACAATTTTTTATTACACAGCATTGACAACTAAGCAAAAGTAACAATATTTTCAGCTAGAATAATCTACTAGTACCACAAATTGCACAACAGTGGAGGTAGGAAGAAATCTCTGGAGCTCATCTAGTTCAGTGTCCTTCTCAAAGAAGGGCAACCTAAAGCAAGCTGCCCAGCTTGATGATATCCATCTTGTCAATGGATATCCATATTGTCAATGGATATCATCATGAAGACACTGTCTCCACCTCCTTTACACCCTCTCATCTCACAGGTATTAAAGCACACCAATAAGATCCACCCTTGATGCCCCCAAGCCTTCTCTTCTCCAAACTAAAATGTCCTAACTCTTTGAGCTTCGCCATTAAGTTTTTTGTTTTCAAATACATATTTCTGCTGAAATTCAACAGCCTTGACAGATATTTCCATCTTAGGTATTTCTCTCAAGTTAAATAATTATTTGAACTGATCATGAAACCAAAAACACCTCCACAAAAACTAAGTCTTGTGACATACACGACCTTGTTTTCAGGCACAAAACCTAGCAGTGAAAGGATGCTTCCAATGTCTGATTGTCTCCAGACACTATCCTTGTATTTGTCATCTGGGCAAATTCTGCATTGCAGTCTGTATGACTCTGAGACCTCCAAGAAACATTTTGCTTTTGGGCAAGTATTCCCAATAGTTTAAACAGACTGCTCCAGAATACACACATGTAGTTGGGATATAATGTAGCTATCTGTGTAGATATAATGAGCTATCCTGTCTTTAAGATACGTTAAGTAAATATATAGACTTTTTAATGTAACCATTTAACACGTTACTAATAGATCAGTACCCATTACCAGACCAAACTGAAGGAATCATTGTGATTATTTTAATTTCCCAGAAATTCTAAATTTGAGCAACTGTTCTCAGGGCATTCAGGACTCTACCTTCTAATATTACTTAGACTGCTTTCTCCTGTTGCTGCTTGCTAGAAAGGATAGTTCTTTAAAGTCAGTCTATGCTGTCTCTTTGTCATTGCTTGCTTGGAGTATGGTGAAGATGTATAATTGTGCTGCACAAGAACAATAATCATTCTTTTGGGAAGATAGAAAAGTCAGTAATTTTAATTGCAATCCTTAGACATTAAGTGAAAGCAACCTTTATGCTTTGCCAGATCATAAGTTATTGTGTCCCTATATAGATTTTTTGCAGTAGCTGTCAAATGCTATTCACAAAACAAAAACACAAGATGATCTACAAAATGGTGTAGCTTGTCCACTTGCAGATTGCATAATAAGGACCGTGGTGGGTTGGCATTGGCTGGATGCCAGGTGCCCACCATGTCAGTCATTCACTCTTCCACCTCACTTGGATGAGTAAGAGAAAATGTATTGAGATAAGGACAGCAAAGTATTACTCGCCAATTGCTGTCGTGGGCTCAACTGGCTCAACCCTCACATATGCTCACTCCTTTCTCTGGCTGCTATTAATACTGCACTTTTTTCCTTCTTAAATATGTTATCTCATTGCTGATGTGCTCAGCCTTGTCTAGTGGCAGATCAGTCTTGGAATCCTCTCATTTTCATCATATCAGGCATGAGGGAAGCTTCTGGCAGCTCTTCACAGAAGCCACCCCTGCAGCACCCCTACCTCCCCAAGAAAAGCTGCCACTCAAATTCAATACCCAATGTGGTTTTTACATTTTTATATTTTTCATCTAAATGTATTTAAATCTATTTGTTGTGATCTGACACACTTCTTTTGGCTTAACTGGGAATTAAACTAAAAAGTACTGGAGCTCCTCAGTCGTGAAAGTCACTGCAGATAGAGCCACTACACAGGGCATGGTCACACAAGCATAGTGACTGGCCCCAGCTTACATGCAACCATCCCCTGCCATTATTTTCTTCCTGTATTTTTGCAAATCTGTTCCTTTCCAAGACAATTTAAACCATCCCTTTCCCTGATGTTGGTTTCTTCCCTAAATACTCCATAATTAGCTTCCTGCAATACCAAAATGCTCTTTCCTTTTACTCCACAATGAGCTCTGTATCCCTGAGCAGGGCCCCTCCTGGGTCTCTGAGGTGACTGGAGAGCTCCTAGTGTGAGCTGTGCTTCAGCCCTTGGGGCTGGGTCTCACCAGGGACAGCCCTGGGGAGGCTGGGGTAGAGGTTGGATCTCTGTGTTTGTTCTTCCACTTGCCCAGGACTCTCTGCAATTCTTCTGCGCTTGTGATGGTTCTAGGGTGGTTGCAGAAAGGCCAGGGTGAGGTGGCATTTGTCTCACCCATCTACCACCATGTCCCTGCGCTCCTCTGTGTCTGCATGGGTGAGCTTTTTATTGCCTCGATGTCCTGGCTGCAGAGGCAGCAGGCCCTACATCTGTGTGGAAGGGCCAGGTTGCTGTTCTGTACCAGCCATATCATTGGTATGAGGCTGGTTTTGGGGGAGAGAAAAGGTTGAGTGCACCCTCAAAAGCACCTCATTTTGCCTCTCTATTGAGGAGGTTGTTGGGATCAGCTCTGTCGGGATTGTCCTTTGCTGCTGCTGCTCATCCCTGTTTCTCTGGGGCGTGGCTTGGAGACACGGTAAAGCCACTGTGTGTCCAAGACATGGTGCTGACCAAAGCAGGACCGCCGAGTTGTGGAGCCAGAACCCCAGCAGAGCCAGCCCCAGTGCTGGACGCAGCCATGTGAAATCCTGTCCAGCTTCTGAACTGGCAGTGTGGCATGACACTGACAATCTGGCTTTCAGGGGTTTGTCCACCACTGTTTTCCATTTTCTTGGTCTCAGGGGCAGCGAGAATCAACCCAAGGAAGCAGCCACCATCTTGTCTTTGTCTCAGGGGCTGCTTGGATGTGACCTATGGGGAGCGTCCACCACCCTGTCTTTGTCCTGGCAGCCACATGGAACTAAGTCAAGGTGGTGAACTCCTGAAATGTGTAAAGGACCTTCTCTTTTTATATACTTTTTTAATTGATATTGTTGCTGTTACTGTGTGTTCCTTATTCCATTGTTTTTGTTTTGTTTCTTTTCTTTTTGTTATCTCAACCCATAGTCTCTGTCTTTATCCTCCTCTTATGGGAAAGGGTTAGGGGAAAGGGAGTGGCTTATTTGGAGTTTAATTTCCATCTGGTGCAAAGTCCCTGCACTAACCTAGCCCATCTAGCAGCGTCACTGGTTTTTCAAAAGCAAGTCAGTATGCGAGAAATGGGATAAGAAACTTTTTTTCTTTTCCTAGTAAGAATTCAGATTATCAGACTTTTTATATATTTAGCTTACAGATCTTTTAATTACTCTCTTCCCCTCATATCAAATTAACATCATGTTTATTATTATTTTACCATAGCTGTATTTTTGCTGTAACTTGGCCTTTTCCAGTCAGCCAAAACTAATACTAACAAGCAGTCAATTTAATTTTCTTTCCTTTGTTTGATCTTTGATCAGGCAAACAGAATTATTATAATTTATTTCGTTAAAATATTGGAACTACCAATTGGATTTAAAGCTATGCATAATTAATTTATTTGTTCAGCAGTTTTTTCAGATCTTTCTAGCTTGAATTTTTTAGCAGTATTTAGTTCCCATTTTTAATATGGTCAAGAAAACCAGCTCACTGGTATAAAAACATTAGCACTGTGCTTGAATTACACATCTTAATGCATCAAATAAATATAGTTTTAAAATACTTGACAAGCTGAATTTATAAATAAAATATTGGTGAATCCAAATGATTGCTGTTTGGATTTCCTCTTGAATCATATTTATTGTCCCATCTTCTATCAGATAAAAGTAGAAGTTCAAACAAAAATTAAAAATGTTAAAAATTAATTAGGTATTAGGGTTTATTTTTGTATTTGTTGTTTTTTCCTCTCTACACATTCTTTGTCCTTTTAATTTGATTTTTTGTATTTTGATGTTGATTTCATCAATAAAATATTTATATCCCAATTTCTCTCTGTCTAGCTGTGGAATTTTTTCATAGTTTCAAAGTTTCTAGTGAGCAGGAGGCACGGTGATGAATGGCCCTGAAAACCACCAGAAAAAATTACGTTGCAGTGACATGCTGCCTTGTCTTCATGTCTGCCATACTAAAAACACTATCTCATGGAAATGAACTCTCACAGTAGATATCGTTGAATACAGTTCTGTTCTGCCTTGTTCCTTGGTGGCATTGCCATGAGGGGAAAGATGTTACAGTCATTTAGTTATGAACTTTTTTTTTTAATTCCTGTACCCTCACCTATGCTAATACATGAATACCCTTTGCATATTCAGTGGGAGTTGCAGAGCATATCATCTGTCTTATGCCAGTGCTTCATGAATGCATAAATTCCCCAGAGGTGAAGTAACTATCAGGCTAACTAGGAGACAAAAATCTACCACTTCCCAGAGACAAAGCTCATCAATGTACACAGAATGACTTAAAGAATCCCCTGCTTTTTTGCAGGGTATTTACAGCACATACAGTATGTTTGCTTAGCTTTTGCTTATTGCCAGAACAGAAAGGTTTTTTAAAATAATTTTTTTGTTTTCTTTTTAGGGGGAAAGAACCCCACAATACCTTTAGCTATACAGCTAAAACTGATCTGCTGAAGTTTAATATTTCAAAATTCCTAAAAATAGAACAGAATAAGAAAGCTTTCAAAACAAAACATGATTAATGGCTCTGTTTACTTTTGCAGTAACTCAGGCCTCTGTTGCAGAGTGTTTCAAATAAAGTTTTTGGCAAGTTTTCAGAGAGGTTCAAGAAGATATTAGGCATTTTGATAATTACGTACTACAAGTTGCATATCTGTTGTGTTTAACTACATTCAATAACTCAGGATTTAACAAACAGATAATCCTGAAGTCAAACAATGTATATAATAGAGGCTGCTGAAATAAATGCATACTAATGGAAAATCATGAGTGAAATAATGTAAATCAACTTGCAATTGCTAGTTCTTTCCATGAATTTTCATAATTCACTAAGTAAATGCCTGCCCGTCCTTTCTACATATTCTTTAAAATCCTTGAAATTATGTTTAAAGTGAAAAAAAATTCCAGTATTTCCTTGATGATGGTACTTTTAGTCAGGTGTTTCATTTAGAATTGCCATTTAGAGTAAATTTGTAAAGAAAATCAGTAAAAGCAATTGATAAAATCAAGAGCCAGAAAAACCTGTTTTTTTCTATCTCTTAAGTGATGCTCAGTAGAATTTTCCTTTAAATGATAGTGAGACAATAATTTATATTTCTAATCAAGAGAGTAAACCAGTCTTGACATGCAAACATCAACAAGGAGATAATGCACCATCTTTCTTGATCATTCTTTTCTGCAGTTAATAGAACTACTATTAAATATTGTGGGAGGTTTATTTTTCCATTGTGAGATAGGATTAAAAATAAGGAAGAAAACAAAAGCAGATTTAAACTTGAAAACACACAAGGAAAAGAAACTTTGTTAACAAAGCTAAAAGAGGAAAATGATAGTAATGAGATAATCAGAACCAAATTCCAGATAACCTTCCCTTTTTTTTTACTGACAATGCAAAGATAAAACTCATGACTTCTAGTCAGTATATCACTCTTTTAAAGAAAACAGTTTTAACTTCAATTCACCTGAGGAGAAGAGTTTCTCTTGTTGTGCTATTGAAACTTTTCCCACAAGAAAACAGGTTTTCTTGTAGTTTTGTCACAAAGGAAAATAACCGCCCGGGAAGAAAAATTATTTCCTGCATGACAAACCTAATTTCTCTTGTTATAGACTACATTACTTATTGGGGTTTTATTTTTTTAAGAATGAGCTACTTTAAGATACAACAGGTTTCTTATTTATCTCTAGGAACAAATATCTCTATTTCTCTCATTTCTCCAAGTTTCTCCTAATATCACAGTAATATCTCTTTGTTCCGATCACTAATATTTCAATTCACAGTTGTACCCAAAATTGCTACTTTCCCCCAACACATTTCATGCGTCACAGAGAAAATAATACAAAGTCTAGTATCTTTACCATAGCTTTACAAAAGAATTTAAACTTAAGTTCAAAATATTCTCTTCAATCCTCCCACCCAAAAACAATCAAACTTCTTCCTTACTGACTTTAAAGGTTAAGTTTTATCATCGATTGAAACAGTTTTTACAGAGTCTCATAATGTTGAAAGGTTGTCCCAATCCAGATTTGCACTGTAAAGAAGAATTTTGCTGGGCTCCCCCGCTGCCACGTGGTTCTTACCAGCATCAAGTTAACTTTGCCTTGCTGGAATACTGGAACTGAAGAAAAGAAAAACTGCAACCGGTGTTTCTGCCTCTTTCTCACCTGCAGTAAAGTTAGTTCAAAGCAGTTGAGTAGACAGGGTTTGCTGTGAGTTACAGGAGAGAAGCTGTAGCTGCCGGTAGGATTCTTCTGGCTGCTCCACGTGTTTGCTCCAATCCCCCAGCCACGTGGTGGTTCCTTTGTTTCAAAGTTGCTTCTAGTCCCGAGTCCTTTCTGGCTCCAAAAAGCCCGATGAGTTCTTAGGCAGCCAACAGTTCTCTCACCACCCCTCCAGGAAACAAAGTTTCAGTTAAGCCAGAGAAATTAAATCAGCCCTGGCCCTGCCACCCCGGGCAGGGCCGGCCCCGGGCCCAGCCGAGCCCAGCCGGGCCCCGCCGCCCTCCGAGGCCGGAAGCGAAGTGAGCTCACCCCCTCCGGTTTCTTCTTTTGTTTCAAAGAATGTGTCTTTACAAAAAAACGCAGCAATCTCATTGGTTGAAATGAACAGCGCCACCCCAAGACAAATATGTAGTCCAGTAATAATAATTATTACTGCCAAAGTAATACTTCTTTCTGAAGTGTGTAGTAAAATGTTGCTAAAAAGGCTCAAGTGTAGCTCCCTCATGACATCAGCACTAAGAAGATGTCAATTTGGTAACAGCAATTCAGACTTCAGCCATTGTTTGGCATGGTGTCACCCTCCCCAGAAATATTCAAAAGACTATGGTTGAAGTGGCATTTAAACAAGGAACAGAGTGGTGCTCATTTTATTATTTACTTTTAGAGACAGTTTCCACAAACTGTTACCCAGTGTGTTCTGCAACACTGCATATTCATAGAGTAAATTGTGTTGATAGAATTTTCCAGAACTATGGAGAATATCTGCAGTCACTGAAGACTTGATGCCTACTGGACTGGTTTTATTATGATATATCATCCATTGAAAGCACAAAGAAGCTAAGGCAGTCCACCAGGGCAACAAGCCAGCTGGGAGACATAGAGAAGGTTAATGGAAAACAAATGGCTATGCTCCTTTTTAAACCTGCAGAACCTGTGTCAGATTATACAAATAGAATGAGAAAGATTCGTGTAAAAATGTATTGTGACACCAATCTATCTTGGCGCCATTTATTTGCTAGGACTCCATGCAGAGATTTCCAGCACAGGGAGCAGGTGGAAGGTCTGATAGTGACAGACAGTACTTTGCTGAATTGATGGAACAAGGAAGCCAACTCATCATGAACCTACAGCTTTTACAGGTTCATAGCAGTCAGGATATATAGTAGAAACATTTGTGCCTGCTGTGAATCTCTCTGGAGTTATAACACCAATTAGTAGGGAGAATTTTGAAAGCTGTTAGTGAGAGAAACACTGGGAGAGTGTACTAGATGGAATACTCTTCAAGCAGGGGGTAGAGAAACAGAAACGGGGTGGATTATTCCAATGAGTTGGTTTGGATCTAGACATCCAAGGAAAATTGTGATGTTTCTGTAAAAAGTCAAGTGGGCAGCTAGGAAGAAAAGCTTCTTAGGAGGTTTCCAGTTTATTGAGTGTGGGATCTTACTTTATTAACAAAATGATTATAGAATTCCCTTCATAAACTGGAGTGAATAGTAAGATTGAGAATGATTGCTTTTTTCTTATTCTCATAAGTACTAAACTTTTAGCAAGAATTCATAGTACAACAGGCCATAGTGAAGCAGAAGAATACCTACAAAAAGATAATGAACTGTTTACTGGTCCTACATGGCTTTGAGTTATAAGAAAGAAATGTTTCATTCATAAGTATAATCTAGAGAGAACACTGATTCTGCCAAATGTGAAACTGTAGGTTATTTATTCCAGGGACAAGAAAAGGTAGTATTCTCATAATTATGTCTTTGGAGGACAACATGGAAAGACACTAGGGCAAAGCAAACAGAGCACTGGAGTGCACTCATCAGTCTGAATTAAGAAAATAATTTGTTTTACAATAGGATTGGTCAGATTGAAGAAAATCAGAATAATGAAACTAAAGCAAAAGGAAATTGATGAATTCTGCACTGTACTAAGATAAATTCACTAAGTTCCTTCAAGAATAATCTTATGAATGTTCTTGCAAACATGTCCCTGTTTTGTACTGAACTCTGCAAAATATTTATAGTGAAGTGTAAGTCTTTGTAAAAGATATGTATTGTATATATGTAAAAAATACTGAAAGTATTGGGGTTTTTTCTGTACTGTAATAAAACCAGAGAACTGTTCAAAAATATAGTGACACAGAGCTTCAAACTGGTCAGGAAAAGAGCTTCTTGTCATCACCAGACACTGGACAATATGTGGTTCCTTTTCACCTTCCAGTATCCGTACTTAGGAAAAATCTGCCGTGAAGGACAGCCAAGAGCTGAACTCAGCAGAGCAGCAGCAGAGCAGCTTGAGGAAGTACCAGAGATGATGTCAGAATATTTTAGCTTTGAGTGGTAGCCAGTATTTGAGGTCTTGGAGGTTATTTCATGCAGGAAGAAAAATCAGCAAGATACCCATTTATTTGGTTAATTAGAAAATATTATGTCACTGAAGTTTAGGGTAAATGTATTTTTGTAAGAAAGGTTCAAATATGACAGAAATTAAGAGCTGCATGGAAATCAGAATAGATTTCAATGAAGATTTACAACCTTAAAGTTGTAATTTCGTGATCCATTTAGATAAGACTAGGTATTTATTCCATACATGACTGAGTTTATTTCAGCTGTAGCCAAATTTCAAGGAATACCACTGGTGCTTTCCAATAAAATAGGCTGATAAGATTGTCATTTGGACTTCAACCACTCAGCTCTCTGCCCTCCTCCCTGGATAAGTAACACATCTCTGAAAGACTTGAAGTTGTGATGAAGAGAAAAGGTGAAGTGAGCTAAGTCAGTAAGCTTAACTGAATGTTTAAGTGAAGACAGCAAAAGATGATGCAGATTTTAGAAAGTAATTGTGGTAGAAAGGTAAATAAATTATAAAAGAAAGGCCTCATAAAATCAGGCCTTGCTCTGCCAAATTAATAGCTAGCTTGTCACTTCTATGTGCAGCTAAGTAGCTTGCAAGTTCTCATGTGAAAACAGTCTTGGGAATGAGAGTTCATTAACACAACACATTATTCCTAAGTGTAAAACAACTTCATCTGCAATAAATAAGAAATTTATCTCATGGGAATCAGACAACAAAACATGTAAACTAACCAAGAATAGAGAGATTTGATGGACAAGTGAAATGCATTTTATTAACTGATGAGTGAAGTGCACGCCTTTGGTGAAAAAGAATGTATAAAAGGGAAAATGCAGCTGAAAAAAAAGCTTTTTTCTACTGTGAAACTTTTGCTAGTTATTGTGTCATAACCACCTTTATAGTGACAGTAGTAACTTAAAAGTTATAAAGTGTTAAACTCTGACATTATTAATGTAAATCCACTTCTCTTTTTGTGCTGTTAAATGGAAAATCATCTCTGAAATCAGGAAAATCTTTTTAATGAAGATGCAATGGGGAAGTTAAAGAGAAGTGTCTTAGAAAAAATGTTCACATGGGATTTAAATTTTTATAAAACATCCAATTTAGAGTAGTTTTTCTTTTTTTTTACAGGAGAGGTTGAACAAATTCACTCAAACGCAGTGTGCATTGATACTCTTTTCCAGATGCTGAACAGTTTCTATTTTAGAGACTATGCTTACTTAATACTTATTAAAACTACAATAAAACACCACAAAGGGCACACACACAGGTATAAAGGAGACAAAAGTTTGCCTTTTGTATATCAAACTATCCTATTTAACCTCTTGGATCCATATGTCTCCCAGATAACTACATTTGGGTTTTAAAGTTTTCCAGGTATAAAGGCTCTTTGCACCTGATGTTTACTGTCGAAAATGTAGTGATATATCTTCAGCAAGTGTTATATGTTTCTGTTTTGTTTTATGAAGAGGAAAATACATCTCCAGAGGAGGATTCATTGTGTCTATCTTAGAAGGGAGTGAATCACCTCCTTAGTTAGCTATTTCTCTTCATAAAACATCCATTTATATGTCTGATCTTAAGTTTTGTGAATCCCTCCCTAATGTCCTTTCAGTGAGATACAGAATGCCCTTTTCTTGACACATGAAAAAAATCCAAGTATAGAAACTGCAGGACCTGTTTGAGTGCATGAAAGTCAAAAAGCTTTTCATATATCAAGTCAAAACCTCTTGTTTCAGTTTGTGATCTCGGTATTTCAAATAAAGCTGGTGAGTATAGTTTTTCCTCATTCACAAGAAGTGTGCTTCAAATATGTATAACAAATGCCCTTAAGATTGAAATGTCACAAGAAATTTGAGTGATGATTGTAATTTTTACTCTAAAATAGTGTTACAGCACAAAGAGAAGGAGAATATAGTTATTTTTTTCTATCCATTGCCTTATAACTCAATGTTTTTATTACTCATCCATGTAATGGGTTCTGAATCCTCCAAGCGTTGTTCACATGTTTTACATAACGCAGGTATTAATAAATTGATAAATCCATACTGGTGGAGGGACCACAACTCAAGACAATATCCCAGATATACTCTGCAAGAGCTGAGTATATCTTGTTCATTTTCCATTAAATATGGAATTATTTTAACAGACTTGTTACACAGCCGGAAAAACTGAACATAAGGTGGCACTTGATGGAGATTTTTGTATTTAAGTCTAGAAACTAATCCAAATAAAACCATATCCATGGAGTTTACCCTTCCAAAAGGCCTTAGAGATATTAGTCTTATTGTCTGCATTGATATCTCTGTATAATGTACGGTTCCTGCCTTGGAAGAAAACACCATGCTGCTATCATAACCATTTCATACTATTCAGCTACAATTGTGTTTCAATCATCTCTCATCATTTGAACACCTGTTTTCTGGGTTTAGGCATGAATGACTGCACTTGCACATAGCACAGAATGTACTTTCTGCAGTACTTGCTCAATTTCAGTAGTCAAGAAAAGCCACCTTCACTCTGAAGTTGCTATATAGAAATAAATACAATGGAATCATGATTTTTAATGCAATATTTGAAGACAACTTGCTTTCTATCACTTCAATTCTTAGAAATATTTGCATACAGATTGGTGTATATTGTAATAATAATAAAATTTATACCATGTAATGACAAAAAGTATAACTTACATTCTGTAAAATTATTTTTTGTATTGTGAGATATTAATTACTGCCATATGAGAAATGTTTGAGTTGAATTTTTGTTTCTGTTTGTATCCTTGGATAAATAAGTGCAGTTTGAGATTACTAGCCCCTGCAAGGTCTAGGGAAAAAAGTACTTAATATGAATCAGGGAAGGATTACAGGTTTTTGTAATTTTTGGTAACTGACATGCATCTTGATGTTGTCATTACCGTTCTAACACAGAGTCAGTCATCAGCTATTTTGCAATTGCTATTGTTTTTTGACACAATAGTTATGAATTGTTCATGCTTGTTCCACAATTATTTTCTACATATGATTTTACTTTCCATTGCTCAATTTGTTCCCACAGAACTAATTAATATCCTGTGAAGGTGTCCTATATTTCTATCCTTTCTCTTACCATTACGATTAAAATTCTACCCTGTATCTTCCTTAATGTATAGCTGCACTGCTGTCTTCTGATGTCTCTTCCTGCTTGGCTCCTGATCCCACCTATGGTGCCCAAACTATTTAATAGGGATAGGCTGGGAGTTTATCAGCCATTCAGCTGACTAAACAGAGAAAAAAGATATTAAACCTCTGATGCATCTGTTCTTTCTCACAAAACTTTGCCCCTGTGAGAGCTCTTACTCGCTGTCTTCTTTCTAATTCAGTTGAAATTACCCTGTGGATTCCAAAGGGTTTAGGTGAGCCACATAATGTAACACACTGTGTTAATCTCATTGGGAAACAGAACCAAAAACATGTCTCCTGATGAAAAGTGAATCAAACAAAAGCAGGTGTGAATATCACAATGAATGCTTGTAGTCCTTGGATATGTGTAGATGATGTTCTATACTTTTTATGTAAGAATTTTTTTTTTCTTTAATGTTTAAGATTTTCTATTACGGAATGACAAACACAGGAAATCCATAGCTGCAATAAGGGCAGGGACAGGCTGTTTTCTTTGAACATAAAGAAGCTTGCATTCAAAATTATGTCAATCCTGATAATATCTGTTTTAAAAGTACATCTTCTGCAACATGAGAAATAGTTGTATTTTTGTAAAAATAAACCAAAAAGTTATTTGGATTATCACAAAAGCTGCAGTTCTTTCAATCTGCTGTAGGTTTTCTACATAGCTTTGTATTATTGTAATGCATGATTTTGCAGCTCTATGTCCATTTCATGAGGTTTAGTAATGAATTGTCCTCTATTTGTTTGCTTGTCTTCTCAGTAAAAAAAGCCATTGAACTGAAATCAAGAGGAGTCAAGATGTTGCCCAGCAAAGACAGCAACCACAAAAATTCTGTCTGTAAGTTGTTTATACCCTTATTTTTAGTGACTGCATATATCGTTTGGAATCCTTGTAAATATACAGATCAAAGAGAGAGATGTTGGGACGCAAGGGTCATAAAATGGTTATTATGTTTTCAATTGTCACTGAATGAAAACTCCACTGGTAATACTCTACTGAGGGTAGAAAGCAGAATATGGTGATGTAAACTCTGAAAAATATGGTATATAGAAACACCCCTGCATTTTATGTGTTGCAGTATTGTTGTATACTGGATTATTTAGAATTCAGAGACACATGGCAAATTAGGAAATCCAGGCAGAACAGTGCAGTATAGGCTTCAATTCAGTACTGGCAACAGTGAAGGTATCTGAGAATTTTCTGTATCTAAATTTATACTTTGTGGTCTTTTTTCTTCCCCTTACTCAATAACACAGCTAAATTCTTCCCTCATCTTCCCACACTATGTCTGGTGACTGCCTCTTTCCAGTCATTCACAGCAGGGGTTAAGAACTGTTGTAATTCCCTGCTTCTCAAGAAGATGAAGGTCACATCAGCTTCCCCTCATTGCATGCATAGTGCACTCTGGAATGACATCTGTTTGGTCCCTTTACACCTTTTTCCCTGTGTAAAGTGTAAAGCGAAAATCAAAATGCTATCTATGGGACTATGAGGTTGTTAATTTTTTTGAGCATCACTTCCTCTGAACTGGCAATGTGACTAATATCCTGAGAGCTCTTTCTCCATTAATTAGGCCAGTTTTGAATCAAGAAAAAGAGGGTATTTTTGAATATTGAAAGTCCCTTAGCCCCAAAACAAAAAAAAAAACCAAACCCAAAAAATCCCACAAAAAGCCAGAGGTTAGGCCAGCATTCACACAGAACTCATTAAAAGTGTTAATGTACTGGGTAAGATGTATTCAGATAAATTAATTCCTCATGTAATAACAGTGAACTCAGTGAAGTGAAACCTATGCTCTGTTTGCCTCGTGTGCTATTCCGTGAGAGCAGAGAGAATGAGAGTTTTGAAAGCTGATGTCTAGGGGATATGTTTTTGTTTTTCACTCTGTGTTTCTGTCGTGCATTGTTTAATGCAAAGTGAGTTTTTGGTATGCTCACTGGAACAAAAGATGCATGAAAATTTTCTGCTTTAAATATTGCACATTTGTGGTATGGCACTCAAAAGGAACTTTTTATGCAAGGTGTAGCAGAAAAAGTTGATCCATCTCTTTGGTGTCTGTATCTGAATGGGTGATTATTTCATTATTTATAAGTTACTTCTGGGAGCTGTGTGATCTCTGATTATGGTCTCAGAGCACATGCTGTCAAACACCACATGTAATTACAGAAAGTGGAAGTAGGACAGGCTATGGAAGAAATTATAAGGTAGTCTGCTGTTTATCTCAAATGAAAAATGTCTTTTTTTTCTTTGTGTTTTGACTTGTAAAACTTTATTATCATGTCTGACTTTCCAACATAAATCTAAAAAGTGCATTATTATTATCATTAACTTATATAAAACTTTTAAAAAATATAAGAATAAAATAAAAAAATCTGGGTTCAGATGTATTTTGATGCTCTTTCTGATGTAAGTTTTAAGTATTAAAACATTTATCTTGCCTGTACTTATGTAGACAGAAAAGATAACTGGGGATTTGGCTCCAGAGAAATAAATTAGAAGAATGGATATTATAATTTGATGCCAATTACCAATTTTTAAAAAAAAATATTTGTTGTATAATTATTTATAATATAACACCTCACCATTTTTCTATGTTAGACGTTTTTAGTATTTTCTCTCTAGAAAGCAGAAAGTTTAGTTTTAGCTTTTTGGCTTATGGTGGGTAAATGGAATGCAAATATCCTCACAACAAATGCTGTGAGACCATACCCTGTGCATCCCAGGACCTGTAGCTTTCCCACAGCTCTTCCTCCCAAGCAGAACCTGCAAGCAGCTGCAAAAAGCATTTCACAATGACAGCAGTCTGCTAGGATTTATGTAGAAAATGTTGCCAGTGTTACCAACGATAATAACATTACTGATAATTCCTTGTGGAATGCAGAATGGTATTTCAATATTTCAGTCATGTACAGTCATAGCTCACTCTCCTCCTCCTGGACCTGCCTGCATTCCTGGATGCTTTCTTTCAGATCTGCCATCCTTTATAAGGAGTCAGGTAGCAAAGCATGGCTTTCAGAAGAAGGTGGTTCAATATTGGAAAGAAAATTCATTACATATTGTATCACTCCACAGGGAAACAAGAGGGTTTTGCTGAGTTTTCTGTTTTGGTTTGGGGTTTTTTTGTGGGTTTTTTGGAAGAGTTTTTGATTGGTTTTAGGGATTTTTTTTGTTGTTTTTATAATGTTTGGGGGTGGTTGGTTGGTTGGTTTTTGATAAGTTTTTAAGTTTTTGTTGGTTTGTGGAGTTATTTTGGTGGTTTTTTTGGTCTTTTTTTCTTCCTCTTTGGTACACCCAAAGGAAACATTCCAAGTTAGTGTTTAGCCAGATAGTCCTGCTAGGCAGTACCCCTTACCACTGTGCCAGATGCAATTGAATAGTGATTAATTTATGCAAGAAAATGGGAAAAGCATGAGAAAGATAACTGAACTAAAATATGGTCTTGGTTCATCCATACTTTGTATTTGGCCAAAGTGCAAAAGAGTAAACTGGGCAAAGGCACATGGGACAGGCAATTTTCATGGCTCTAAGTGCTTGAGCTGACACAAACACCGACCAAATCCAGTCAGTTTATTTACCCTTGGTCATCTGAAGTTGATCTCTCAGAATAGCAAGGGTGGAGTTGTATTTTATGAAACAGGGGTCTGTTAGGGGAAGCAAATCCAATCTGTTGGTGTCCATCTAATGAGCTGCAAGTTTAGCCTACCCATTTTTGTTGCCATTCTGATATATATGCTATATTCCCAAACATCCATCTTGCTGTCATCACTTATTCTCATTCTAACATGAAAACTCGTGGACTCTGTGTCCCTAATAGCTTCAGCCTTTTCTAAAACTGCAATCACTATATTTTGCATAATGACTGATTAAGTAAAGTTTTTATTGCTGTCTCTTGTATGAGTCTTTTCATGTCAATATTTCTGTCCAACAAATCTGTCAGAGGATGATTATCATCTCTAAACATCTTAAGCATTACCTCTACAACAGAGAGATTGTACAGGAGAATCCTACATCCAAGAGGAGAGCCCTAATGAAACAAGCTGCAAGGAGGGTCCATAATTGGGCAGCCATAGTCCTTATAAAGGTCGAATTTTCTAGTCAAACAGAAGATCCTTATATTTTATCTCTTAAAGTCTACATACCAGGAAGTTACTGCTACATGGAAAGGATAACAAGTGAGTACAGATCTTCAGGATACCAGTTCACAGAATATTGGGAAGGCAGGCCCATAACTGCAGACCTGATATTTGGCACCTCTGCAAATCTTTGTGCCCTCTGTAGCCCAGAAACAGAGAAGGGTTAGGGGAGCAGACTGCCCTAGAATCTCCTAATGCCACCACCCTCCTGCTGCAGTCACAGGGCAGCCTCACACTTCCACACCTCCTCATCAGCAGGAGGACAGAGCACAGGAATGCATCAAGCTCACAGTAAATGCCAAGGAAGTTCAGTGAGGTGAGACACATCATATCAGATGAAAAATAGAAATGATTATACAGTTTATGTGGTGTGTGCAAATCTGCCAGAGCAGTAATGCTAGGAGAGGAAGGCAGCAGTGAGAATGAAGTGTCTGGGAGAGCTGATTTCCTGAGTTTGCTCATGTCAAAATGCAGCACGGCATCACTTGCCACGTGACACGGTAAACTGCAGGAAATGTCCATAGTCTGAAACAGTGACAATGATTAACAGATGAAGTCAGAGTGATTCTTTTAAAAATAAGGCATTCATATTGAACCATGTTAACATTTCATAGTAATTACTGAATATTCAGTGCCCTAACCTTACTGTGCAAAACGGTGTGTGCAATCTATTGTGTTTTATGAAGAGAAGTCTGTAAGTATCCACTAAGTAAAAAACTCCTATACTTCACAAAAGCAATTTCAGTATTCTCTAGTATTATTTGAAAATGTATTTTAGAATACTAGGAAAACCATGTTGAATACTTTGAAGATCATAATTTTAGTGTAAGATTAATGCATCCTCTGAAACATGAGTTACAGAGTTTACCTAAACAGTTCTTCACCCTGAAGATGATAAAAAGAGCTACTTTACAACAATTATTTTTGTGATGTAGAGCCAAGGAAAAAATGAGTTTACAGACTAAGTATTGATTGGTTGCAGCACATTAAGTTGAATTAATGGCACATGCTATTGAAACTATAATGATTAATAGCAAAATAGGATTACATTGCTAATTCTGTGTTAGAAAGAATGAAAGCAGTCATCATTTATTTTGTTGTTGGGTAAAAGAAAAATGGCTTAGGACATTGTAACATAAAGTTGAAAATTTTAGGATGAAAATTTGTTGCTTACCAATCCATTGCTGACATTTTAAATAAACTGACAATGTCATCTTGACATTTGGCTACTGGTAAATGTACTCTGACAGAAGCAATATGACGATTTGATGAAAGAGCATTTTCCTAAGAAAGAAAATATTGGACTAAATAGTTGCATTTAATAGTGCTATTTTCTGACTGTTTTGTTCTTATCCCTTAGCAAAACCCAATTAATTTAACATTTTTATATTTTGATCAACAGATCAAAAGATCAATACTTAAGAAATCGGTTGCAAACCAATGTGCAATCAACTTAACAGATATGCCAATTGTTAAAGGTCATCTCAAGTTGAAGTTATAAAAGGAAAAATTATTGCTACTTACTACATATTTGTAATGAAATTTATATCTTCTCATGCTATAAATACAAATTTCTGGTTATTATACTTAAATTTATCTTAGACATTTTCCCCCCAAAATATCTTGTTATTTAATAATTTTTTTAGCATATTTTTCCAAAATTATTTTAGAATCACTGAAAACCTATGTAAGAGTTCCATATTATCGTTTGCAAAATGCACATTTAATGGAAAAATTTCCACTGAAAATTCTGTTGGGTTTTTTTTTTTTGGTGCCTCTATTGTATTGAGTCCTCACATGTGAAAAACCATTTCTTACTGAATTTGGATTTTTGATGTTATTTATTACATACTGTGTCAGAATCAAATAATGATAAAAAAATACTGCTAAATATTCATTGTTCTGATAGTTGTCAGTTTCAAATTAAAAAATAATCCAACTATACAACACCAAATCTATCTCACTCTTTAAAAATTGTTTTCTAGTCTACATCAGCCTGCATTAATCAAATACGGCATCTCATGCTTTAATTAATTTAAGAATCTTTGTATTGGTGATGGGATTGATCACCAATACACATGATAGAAAACAAACTACCCAAGTAATTACAGGCAGTTGTTATCAAAAGATCCCAGGTTTGGATATTGTGTGCTTAAGTGCTCTCAATATTCAGTCTGCTTTTTGCTGCAAATGTTTTAAATATTACTTGAAGCCATATTTAAAAAAATAGTGATAGAAACAAAATATGAACACTAAGATAGAGAGACTCTATAAAATAAAACAAACAAACACACAAAACTGCTGTAAAGTAGATATGTTCTGCAGAATTCCAAAGCCTGTGCCCTTTCAAGAAGCATGAATTTAAAGGCACTGGAGAAATAAATGTAACACAAATCTCTTTTTAATTGGTCTCGCTGCCAGCTGAAACAAGAAAAGCAGATGGGAAAATGTTGGCATCTTATGGGCTTTTATTCTGGGGCACTCAGTAGTTTTGAACAAGACTGTGGGGTGTTGTTTTCCCTGTTCTGATACTCAGCTAAACTGTTTGCCATAGATGCCAAAAAAAAACCAACAAAACCAGAGGGAAGAGAAGAATGCCAGTATATCAAGAGACATACTTTACTAATTTTTGGAAGGAAAACTCACTAGCATTGCACTTTATAGTGTTATCTGCTTTGTGTCCTTTAAAAAGAGAAATTTCTAATTGTGGAAATTAGGATTTCCATTTACAAATCTACTGCTTTTCAAAGACTGCTGTTTCCCAGGCTCTTCATGAAGCATTGCAGCACAAGGTGAAAACTGACAGGCTTCATCTGTAGCTCTTTTCAGACCTTTAGTGAGTATCTCTTCAGCATTTTCTGTATTTAGTGGCAAATACATCCCTTCTTTCATGGGGAATATAGGGGCCTTTGAAATGCATACGTTTAAGATTAAGATTCTTCAGAGGAAGACTGTTGTGTTCTATGATCAATATGAAGGTGCCTCTTTCTCACTAGTTTCTATTGGAGTTCTCTCTGAAGATCTCAGTGTTATCAGGGGAAGTTACTCTGTGCTTTTGTGTTTTATTGTGTTATATAACTTTACAGGCACTGTAATGATTCTCATTTTTAAGTGCCCGGACAGCATCACAAGCTCTCCAGCCTTTTCAATCATGAAAACTATTTTTCGTTCGTTCAAATCTCACAGCTTGAAAAGGAAAGCATTTTTTCAGATTTGCATTTATATGGTGCATGTCTTCAAATGAGAGAAAAGATTGTTTATAACTTATTACTGTAATACTTATAAGCTTAGGAAACACAAGATTTAAGTATCTAAATTTTGTGGGCCTAGCCTGTCTGCTAATGTCCAATTTTATTTCAAAAAATCTTTTTACAGAAATACTCGAGCATAAGTTATTTGTTCATTTAAAGATAAAGAAAAGAGGGAAGTAACATTTAAAACACTGGCACTTTTATACAACAGGTTAAAGGATGGATCCTGGAATATTTAATATATAGAACATCCTTGTTATATATGTCTATGTATACCTACATACCTGTAATTATAAATAATGCATAATACTTAATATTCCATTATACCATTTACCACATGTCTAGTAAAAGATTAATGACTCTATTTCCCCTTGTTACCAAGTATTATGGTATGAAATTGGGCAGTAGGAAAAAATAACTGCAGCATTAACCTCTAACAGTTTTATAAAGCATTAATAAAACAGGAAGGCTAATTACACTGATATACTTTGTCCTGTCATAGACTGTAATAATACAGTTGCCCAAGAGTTACAGAGTTTGGGATTTTCAGAGAAGATTAGTATCCCTACGTAATGAAATTCTTCTACAATGCTATTTCATTATATTGTATAAATTGCTTTATAAATCAGGTTACTAAATTATACTTGGTGTTTCTAAATAAGCCCTCATCACCACAGGAGTTTAAATATCTTTTAAAATACTATGCAAAAATCTTGCTGTGAAAAGAACTGCTGCCTAAATATGTTTGTGAAGAAAAGCATCCTGTATAGCTAGAAGCAAAACAAGGTGCTTCATCAGTTATTTAATATGTAATTTGCATATATAATTTGTAGAATAACCAGAAGAAAGCGTCTATTAAAATATGTAAAACAAGGTGTAATCTGATTGAATTATGGATGGTTAAAATGAATTGTTATCCAGCTAGGAAGTGGAAACTGCCATAAACAAATTTTCATATACAATTATAGAATATTACTGATTATTCAAAATGAATGTTCATACTGTAGGCTAAATTGGCATTCAATTCTGTTATTTTCAAAGTCAAAAGTCTTAAAAATAAGCAACTTGCTTTCAGCAATTACAATTCTGTATAAATTAAATATTTATGCAAATTTTAAATATATATTTTAATACTTTTATATCATTTTCTTGGCTTAAGTTCTATATACAGCTCTTTAAAAATATAGGTGTGGGCAGTAAATAGGTTGGCAAAATTAAATCTGTGTAGATTCAAATAATATGTTTAAATTATGAAGGCATAATTTGTGGGTGGGTGAATTCAGATTTCTAGAACATAAAAAATATGAAAATAGTTTTAATTAAAGAAAGAAGTATGACACTGGTCTAGGCAGTGAAAGTCTATGCTGAAGAATATAGACACCTTTACTGTTAAGTTCTTTGGAAGAGTCAGAGAATTCCCACCTCCTGCAAGATTTCCACTTTCCACAGAGGCTCATATTGCACTTGTGTACATATTGAGATCCTGATAATCTGAATCTTTTTTGTGGTAGAATATCTTCAGAATTTGATAGAAGGTCTTGGACTATTTTATTTTTTCAGAATTTGTTCTCTACATTACAAGACACTTTGGAAAATAATTGCACTGGTGCAGTATCTCACTGTGAGCAATATCTCTCTTCTGAGCAGAACTGCAAAGTGCCAGTGTTGAGTATGTTTGGAGCAGGGAAGTTTTGTTAGGTGACAGATAATTTATGAGCTTCGGAGAAGTTTGTGTCCACTACTCCTTCTTCACCTGGAAAAAGGGAAGTAAAAAAATTATATAACACTGTATTTTAATTTCCTCAATAATGTTCATTTAGGAGATTGAAATGTTTATGGAATGGGAACGAACACAAAAAAGAACTAAAATTGAAATAAATGCATTGGTTTACTTTTGACAGGAAAGAACTGGTTGCTAGGGGGAGGGGTTTATTCAGCATATGTCCCCCCACTGAAATCAATAGAACAAATCATTTGTTCTTAAACAAACAAGAGAGCAATAAGATTACTCTGCTACTTATATTTTTAAAAACAAATGGAAAGAAAAATCCTGAAAAATCCCTAAGTACCTGGCTAAGTTTTCTGTTTTGTGTTATTATACTCGAAGAAGAAGGGACTCTAAGTGTGGTGCTCTGGCTCATATGTGTACTTTTATCATACAAGCCATCTGAACTCTGGTAAGAGTGACAAGATCAATTTTTCACATATCAAAGTACTGTAAGTTTTAATACACATGATGGCATCAGGAAATAGGTTTATCTCAAAGTCCACACTGTTTCTGATAATACAAGCACTGGTTTGATTTCTATCTTCACTGTCACAATATTTTCTGCTTCAGACTTCTAACATGAAAGAAGTTCTCTTGCATAAGCAAAACGTGTCAAAAAATATGCATATCTTCCCTAGTTTAATGATTTTGAACTGAACTCTGAAGCTCAATGCCTCTGTTAGGAGAGCTAAAAAGTCAGTGAATTAACAAATTAACAAGAGCAAAACAGTATGGTTTCTATAAGCAGGCATTTTATGAAGCATATATTATTTTATTCAAGAAGAAATTTTTTATCAACATATGAGCTTTACTTTCATGTATGTGAAGTCATATGGTAAATCTGATTCATACTGAGAAGTGACATTCCTTTCTCAATTCTACCAGATCTGTTTTTCAGTAGTCTGCAAATGCATCTGCAGTGCAGAACATCAGAGGCTAAAATAAAAAGCACTTATGTTGAGATTAAAAATATAGCATGAAGCAGTGCCACCTGCTTGTATATTATTCTCTTGTATCTATGGGATATACTAAAAATTTAATGCACGTTTTAGAATATGAATGTTCAAAAGCACTTAAAATACAATAAATGATAATCATTTCTGGTGTAGTCCTCGAGCAGAAGTGCTAATGCGTAAGATGGGCTTGGTTGCCTAAGATGGGCTTGGAGAATGAGACATTTTGGAGACGCAGAGCTTAAATCCCACACCACTGCTGTTATAAAAAACAGAACATACCCTCAATTTCAGTCAGGTTTGCTAGAAAATACATTTTTTTTCTCTTGCTTTTCAGTCTTTCAGTTTGTATTCTACCATCGCTTGTCTTACTGTATGTACTGCATTTTACTTTTGTTCAGAACAGCCCATATGATGCTATGTTTCATATTTGGGACCAAAACAATGTTGATAAAACATCAGAGTTGTGGCTGTAATTGAACAGTGCTTATGCAGTGTTCAGGTTTTTTCTAGTAGATGATGGAAGAGCAAACTGCGCATGCTTGACACAAAGGTCACTTTTGCAACAAAGACAAGTTTTGAGGTGGTGCTAATATATTCCCATTGAAAAGATTTCTTTTTTTTAAATTTTATTTTTAAGTGTGGAGAACTGGGTTTTCTTTGTGGCTCTCTCAAAAGTGAATAAGATGAATATTTAATTTAATATCATTAAAACAAGAATATAGAAATCCAAAGCAGATGCCTAAGAAAATTTAAGCCCCAACTGCCTCTGTTTGATAGTTATGTTCAAGAGAAAGACAGAATAAAAAACAACTACATTTCTGAGGAAATTTAAAACAATTGAAAATATCACCCCTGCCTATAATATTGCCAATAATATTTACCTTTCTTTGTTCCTGTTTTGCCATCCACTGAAGTCCCTTCCCTAAAATATATATTAAGCCATTACTACTTCAGTCTTTAGAGAAGTAATATGCAACCTCACTGATGATCTTCTGAAATATTCACAATAAGTGAGATATTCAGGATGAGTGTCACAGGAATTTATCAGCTAAAGACATAGGAACTCAAAATTTGCTTTTTGAGGGATAAAGCATATAAATAGAATATAATGAAACAGTGACTGCTCATTTTCTTGGACAGTTTTATTTAGAGTTTAATTGAAGTAAAATAAAAAGGTGTGAACTGTGTTGGCACATGGTCGTTTACTGCCGTCAGAAGTCTAGTGTTTGCATTATTTCCTCCCTTACATGTGAGAGCTTTCTAATGTAGATAACTTTCACACATAAGTATACAAACCTTTCTACAAGGTCCATCATTCTCCCTAGTAAACCATCACTTGTGTCAGTGTGTGTTGGTGCTTTGCATTCTGTGCTGCTTGTTCTTACACCTTCTTTGATTAGTGCAAACTCTTTACTAGACTTTTTGACACTGATTTTGTTGGCAGAAGTTGCCTCATGCCTTGCAATTCTGTTCTCTTTTCAAGTTTTCTGCCTCCTGCTGACACTATATGGGAGATGTATTCATAAGCTTTCTGAACAGTACATTTGAGCTAGAAGTAACAGGGGATATAGATAAGGAGAAAGCCTCTCTTGGTGAAGAAATTAACAAGGTTATATTTAGGAATATTCAGGAGGTTATATTGAGGAATATAATATTGAGGAATCCATTCAGTGCCAGTAGCAGGTGAGCAAGATGCAGCTTGAGCTGCAGGTGGAGCTCTGGTGGTGGAGCCCCAAAAAGTGGGCAAATAAACTTTGCAAATAAAGGGCACAGGGACCTGTGGCCCAGCCAGGGGACTGGTCACTCAGAGACATGGCAAGAGCTGAGAACTCTGCTGGAAGAGCCCAGAGCTTGGACTGTGAGGATATAAAAGCCCTGGTGTTTCCTTTTTTCGGGGTCCCTCCTCAGAGGCACCAGCTCAAGCTGTTTTTCTGTTGTTGGACCATGATTAAATTATTTTAAGGATCCAGGTCTGAGACTCTGCTGTGGGAAATCAGGGATTGAACCAGTGAGAAAACCTGGTCTGATTGTGTGAGAGTGGGATGTTCAGGGAGAGAAAGAGGAACCTGTCGGATCACTGGAGCTTCCCACTGTGAAGTGGCTTCGGTCCCTGCCGTGAAAGCCTCTGGTGGTGGGAGTGTGACTGCCAGTGTGGCTCTTTATGGAAACTTTCCTCAGACAGGAAAAATGACAATAAAAATGTAAAAACAGAAAAATTGTATTTAATTCAGACAACAATTGTGTATAGTTCAAATGATAAAACCCTTTGGATGAAAATTAGAGAGAAAGAGATGTTAAAGGGATGTGACACAATTTGCTCTAACAGCAAGCTTATTAACACTTCATGCTTAAAATGCTGTACTCTACCAGCTAATAAAAAGAGCCCATCTGCTGCACACCAGGTAATTAAAGCTCATAAGGAAAAATGCTTGGCAAAGGAGAAGAGACAAATCTGCCCTGTTAGCTGGAATTGGATCATGGTTTTGGAATTCTCCAGTACTGTAGTAGCTATTTTGTATTCCATAACAACGTATTATACACGTTAAATACAAGTATAGTAGTCTTATTGGTGTACTTGCATTCCTACAGCTTAGAGCATTTTTAAGATGACTATTCTGTCTAACAGTAAATATTTTAGTTCTTTCCCTTGACACTTTTTTATAATAACAGCATGATAATTGTAGATACACAGGAAAAACAGTGATTTTTCTCACAAAAAATAGGAATAACATCTTAATGAGTGATGTTGTTTTTGTTAAAGCCTTGTACTTTTAAAATAACTTAAAAGAAAAAATTGTAACTATTATCCCATGAAACACAGATTACTTATAGCATTAGCCAGGACTATTGATGGGCATAGAGAAAACATTATTAATAATTAGGACTAGGCTTGGACTTTTGTCAAAACCATTATTGTAATGTAGTGTAAATATATATTTGTGAGAAACGAGTTATAAGTTTATCTTTCATTTCTTGTATAGTCAGAATGAAATGTTTGTTGATGTAGTTGTGTATTATTGTGCAATTTAAACTGTTTGTTAAATAGTTACACATTATCTTACTTTCCCTTAACAATCAGATAATTTTTTTGTATTTCTTTTGTCTGTACAATAGAGGCTGAAGGTATTTTAATTGACAGAGGCTCAGCTGGAATTCATGGATGCTTCCTGAGCCCCTGCTGTGCTCTCCTACCCTCTGCAACAGCACTGCTGTGGATAACAAACTCCCCTGGATTAGGGGAGTAGCAGGATTAGCTTTAATACTCGTGGGATGTCATCAAGTCTCTGTAGCCAGTAATGCATAGGGTACTCAAAAGTAATTATAGTTGTCAATATTAAAAAGCCGTAGAAGTGGTCATATGAATTGGTTTAGCACATGGGCTGTATGAATGGCTCTTCATGAGTGCAGAAAAATAAAAAAATACCAAAATATTTTTTACAGGTGACTTAAAGGTCAAATCCTTTTGTTTTTGAAAGGGTCAATCTACATAACAACAATGAGCAGAGTAACTTCTAAGAAATATCTAGCAAAAAGTAGTTTTTAATGTCAAAAATATTCTTTTCCTCTGACCTTATTCTAAAATGATGGTTGGTTAAATTGGTTGTGCTAAGGTTTTAGCTTTAAAAAAAAAATCTAAACTAAAATTCAGTCTAAAACATAAATTCATTAGTGAAATTTACAGGGCACAGGATAGCGGAGCTGAGGCTAGAGAGAATTGAGTAGCCCTATCTGTCACATTGTAATCAGCTAGATCTTGAATCATATTTACCAAATAAATTCAAATAAAACAAATGTTGCTCATAGACATAGCTTAGAAATTAATCATTAGAGTGTTTTAACATGTGGTCTTTTAGAAAAGGGGGGGAATAAAGACCTTGCGAAATTCCATTTCACGGTATTTTAACTGGAAAAAAACTTCTCATAAAAGCTTGGCTATAACGACATGAATGGTTGTATAGCTGTTTAAAATTCTCCATTGACAAAGGACCGCACGCTATTACCTGTAACTATCTGGCTGAAGAAAAGAAACAACTTTGAATCCAAAAGAAAGAGCTTTGGGGAGCTTTGGGGACCTCGTGGACCAATATACATGCAATATCAGTACAAAATATGTGCCCCTTGTTTCTCACAGTTATACCCTTGTTGTCACAAAGCAAAGAGCAGGCTCAGCTCTTCAATACAACAACAGTTGCATCAAAGATTCACAGCTTGTTTACAACAGAGAGAAAAACCCTCACAACACCCCCACCACCCAAAAAAACCCCAAAACAAAACAAAAATCCTCCACCTGATATCTGGGTAGAAATTATAGTTCAAAGAATATAATCTGGCACCAATAAGTCTTCTCTTAAATGCATATGTTTGTGTCCTTCACAGTATCGAGGAACTCTGAGAAAGATGGCAAAATAGAAGGAAATTATTAATTGAGAGGTTAAGACTGAAAAATGATGTTGTAGCTCACATGCTTAATTTTTGACAGTACCTTAGTCGGCAAAACTGATGTTATATGTACAACACTAGTTTCTACACCAAAGCTCTGTTCAACATGGGAAACTAAAGAGAGAATAAGAGGTTAATTATGAGTTGCTTTGTATTCCTTCCTGGCTGTAAATTTGTAGAGAAACTCTATTTAATAGAGTTTCAAGAATTTGACATATTTAATTTTATCACATGGATTACTTCAAACAATTTTGAAGGAGATGTAGCTTCTTCTGTTGAAGTTTGTATTTATTTACTTTCTTGGCGGCTTAAAAATATTTTTCCTTGGTCTTATCTCAAGCAAAACTTCACAGGAAAGTGATATAAAACCATTATTATGATCTGTGGAGTGTAGTTTTGGGGTTTTTTTTCTGTAGGATTTAATTTTTTTCATGGAGCAGTGTTTTCTGGGTTTTGTTTGTTTACATGTTTTCCTTTACCTGTTCTTGTTATCAGGCTCAGACAAGAATTTATTTTGCAGCCCCATCCTCTGTTCTGTATGTGTATGACTGGGAACCATGTTCATATTTCATTTTTGTGTCTTTTTAGTAGACTTGGAATAATTCTTTATTATATTATCTCGGACATGTCTTTTGCACAGCTCAAATATTCTCATATTCTCCTTCTTTTCCAACTCCATCTGAGGTGGACAAGAGAAAGCTTCCTTTGTAAGATGAAATATATGGACATTATTAGCTTGAATGGTAGTTATTCTTCTTGTCATAGCTATTTAAGATACTCATTCAGGAATTCCTCTTAACTGTGTGGGATTCATGGACTTCTCTTCCTGCATTTTAGAAGTTTGCTCTCCATTTGATTTTCAGAATTTTTGTACTTGGAAGTCATCCTATAGATTTGTTTTTAAATTCCTCTTCTAAGATACACTCAAAAGTCATTGCCTTTTTCTTATTCACTCTTGCTTCTGTTTTTGACCTCTGAAAGTAATCTGCTGTCTTTCAAGCAGCAGTCATAGTTTTGTGATGATCATTCTGATGTTGAGTCCTGGTCTACTTGTCCCAGAACTGCTCGGCTGTGGTTAAATAAGGTATTATCCTGCTTCACGGTGATTGACCTTACTGCATTAGTTTCTTAATAAAGACATATATGAAGATATGTTTCATCTATTTCTACGATCTCTTTTGTCCCTGAGTTCAGTTCAAGCCAATATGGATCATGCAGTTTAATGCTGTCATAATCCATTGCATCAGTCCTAGTCCAACATTCCTAGTCCCTCAGAAAAAAAAAAGATAGAAATGTGGAATTAAAAATTACTATTTTTATAATTCCTACATTTCTGCTGCTATGTCTTCTTTAGCCCTTCAGTATTTCCTGCTTGCCTATGCCAAAAGAGTGAGGGCTCAGTGCCCTGCGAGCGAAATAAGACAAGAGCACTAACAATGCAAACATAAGAAAGGACTACCCCAAAAAGGAGTCAGGATGTTGGATGTCAAGTCTGTATCAGGGTCAGGACCTGGGCCAAGGGTCAGGATCAGAGACAGTAGGCACAGTGGCTGCACAGCTGCAACCCAGTGTGGATGAGACCAGGGGTACAGTCACAGTTTAATAACACTTCCCAAGAAAGAAGATATAGATCTTAATTCTAATTTCACAGATGGCCCAGGCTTAGATTCAACCAGTTCAGCTCTAATGTAGCCAGTGAAACTTCTTGAAGGGCAGAGCACTTTCAGGTCTCTAGGTGTCATGGAGCATTGCCTCATTTGCCATAGCATTGTGAAGTTTTGTGACTAGCCAGGCATTTTATGCTGATCATCTGCAGTAACCAGCTGACCCACTTAGTAGATCAAGGAAAGACTGTGGATATAGTCTACCTGGACTTCTGTAAAGCTTTCAATTCCCATGGAGAAACTGGCAGCCCATGACTTTGAATGTGCACTCTTCACTGGGTTAAAAATTAGGTGAATGGCTATGCCCAGAGAGTGGTGGTGACTGATGTTACAACCAGCTGGTTTCCAGTCATGAGTGTTGTCCCCAGGGTTCTGCATTGAGACCAGTCCTGTTTAATATCTTCATTGATGACCTGGATGAGAATATCAAGAGCTTTGCAGACAACACCATGTTGGGCTGGAGTGCTGACTGAGGGATCTGAACAGCCTGGACAAATTGTCTGAGGCCAACGTGGTCTGAAGTTCAACAAAGCCAAGTGCAGGGTCATGTTCTTGGGTCACAACAACCCCTGCAGTGCTACTGGCTTAAGGCAGAGTGGCTGGCAAAGCTGCCTGGCAGAAAAGGACCTGGGGCTGCTGGTCCTCAGCCAGCTGAACATGAGCCATGTGGCACATAAGGCCAATGACAGTCTGGCTTGTATCAGAAATAGTGGAGTGTGTCCAGAGAAGGGCAACAAGGCTCTGTCCGGAGAATGAGTCTCATGAGGAGCAGCTGAGGGAGCTGGGTGTGTTTAGCCTGGTGAAAAAGAGGTTCAGAAGAGACTTTATCACTCTCCACAGCTGCCTGAAAGGAGGCTGCAGCCAGGTGGGGCTTGGTCTCTTCTCCCTGGTAACCAGCGACAGGGTCTCAAGCTGTGGCCAGGGGAGGTTCAGATTGAACATTAGGAAGAATTTCTTCACTGAAAGAGAATTTAGGCATTGGAATGAACTTCCCAGGGAGATAGTGGAGTCACCATCCCTGGGAGTATTCAAGCAATGACTGGATTTGACATTTAGTGCTGTGGTTGAGTTGACAAGGTGTAGTTCAGTCAAAGGTTCAACTAAAAGTTCCTGGATGTCTTTTGCCAACCTTGAGGGTTCTATGATTCAATAAAATGAACTTGTAATAGCACCCAAGTGAACTTCTTAGTATTTTTGTCTACTCCAATCTTGCTTTCTTTTATGCACAAATATATTTATGTAGAGTTGCTTTTTGTTGTTGTTGTTGTTGGTTTTTTGTTTGTTTCTTTACTTTGAAGAAGCCTTGCACATACCTTGGGAAACCATATCTTTAAAAACACTGAGAAACTAAAAGAAAAATCTTCTTCAGTTTATATGAGAAAAGTACAAGGAAAAGAGCATGCTACCTTAAAATTTACACTGGGGTTATTTAGAAGTTTCTCTAGGTATTTAACAAAATTTAAATTATCTTCTTTAACAAGAATGTTAAATTTCATTTGTTTTACATCTGCAGAATATCAAATAAAAGAGACAATGGGTTGTAATGGGATTTTTTTCTCATCTGTTTAGTGTATGTTCTTTAATTCCCATCAAATTTTAGGCCTTTAGATACTTTCACAAGTTGAAAAATGCAAGAATAAATATATTGTAGTACAGGACACTTGTATCTGATAGAAACATTTTAAACATAGAGAGGTCTGAAGAGAAAGTTCTATTTTTTTGCCCTCTCTCCAAATATAGGATGTAATTTTCATTTATATGTGCTATTTTTAATGATACATAAATATTGCAGCATGCATATTGTATATTTTAGACAAAATGTATGTTATAAAATTATAAAATATGTGTCTTTGAATCAAGCTATAGTCAAACATACTAATTCCTTTTTGTTCTTGATTTTTGTTCTTGGCAATTTTAATATTCTAGGCCATAATATAGTACTTCAGACTTTAGGATGCAGTGTCATTGAAAAATTATGCTGGTATCTAGCACAAACTATTTCACTGAAAGGCAAATAGGGGAGAGATTTCTGTATTTTGACAGGTTATCTCTTAACTGTGATCAGTCGTTGAAAATGCTGAGTTTATTTTATTTGAAAAATGTCTTTCCTCCATCTGGAACCATGAAAAATTTTGATCTGTGTAAAGATTGTGTGTGTAGTGTTGAGAGATGTTTATTTGTTGAGAAAAACCACTTTACCTTGTCCTATCATGAAATGACAGTTTGTGTAGGGATTTCTTCAGCAGTCAGCGGATAGGGTCAATAATCTAACATTGCCTGAAAATACAAAGATCTCTAGTATTTTTCGACCTCCCACATTTTCTTTCTAGTTTTTGATCCTGCATCTGGCTTTAGTCAATAATATTTCTCCTTTGCCTTTGAGTACCACGTTCTATTACAGAAAAATATGTAACAGTGCTGTAATTTCAAAATTACATTGAATCATTGTGCTCAGTGGGAGGTTTAGTGCATTTCTGTGGAGCAGAACTGTTTCTGTTGTATATTTGCAATTAATGAAGAGAAACCAAAATAAAATGAGACCAGTGTGGGTAATAAAAGTTCTCCTACCTGTGTACTAATTCACTAAGATTGCTGCTCTGAAAGATGTGTTCTGGAGGTGCTGAATTAACAAGGAGACAATTCTGAAGCAGAGGATCGTTGTATAACTTTGAGGGAAGGTCACAGTGTCCTCCTTTTGCATGGTCATTGCTACTTCCCACTAAAGATAGTGGTGTGAACCTGTGAGAAATAGCAATACTTTTTAATCCAAAACAGTAAGGTCAAAACAGACAAAACGTATTCCGAGATGATGAGATATTGGATTAATTTGCTGCTTGTCTTTGATGACCCAGTTGTAAGCTCTCTTTCATTTCTAAAGGAACTGGGATAGAGTATTCTCCCATTTAATGCTGGCTTTGGTTGCTGGTTTGAAGCTGAGAGTCAGAGGCATAGTTTTACAACCTTCTACTTTTTTTAACAAGTAAATGCTGCCAGTATTTGGGTCCTATGTTCCTTAGTGAGATGATAGCTAACATGAGACAGGTTGGCTTTGCTTCCTCCTTTTCTTATGCCTAGGTTATTGACATAGAACAAGATGAGAAGATCATATTTTTTTCTGCTCAATGTCTGAAAAAATGTGGAATGAATAATATCATTCTGCTAAATAATAATTAAGAAAATAATAATCTCTGCTCTGAAATAAGAGTCAGTTTAAATTCATAACAATGGAATTATTTTTTATTTCAGGTTGATTATCCTAGTTATATAAATTTTATTAACATAATTGAAGTATCACTCTAGATAATAATCCTAATTCAAGTTACATTCAAGCAAAGATAAAATTGCCCCTTTTTAAATATATTGTTCATTTTCAAGAAATAAAACACATTTACAGAGGCCTTATTTTAGCTTACTTTATTTGTAATATGTGATGGAGAAAAATGTATTCAAAAAAGTCATTCAGGGTCAGGTGATTTAGAATAAAACTGGATATATTCCATATATTATTAACGTATTTGGTATTTTAGTTCAACAACTATTTATTCAGATTTGTATTTAACCATTATAAATCCAGGAAAAAAAAAAGCAGAAAAAATCAGAAAGAAGAAAAGCAAATATAGCTTAAGATATCAATTAAAGGGTAGCTAATCCACCAGTACACTCTCCTTAGACCACACTTGCCATTTGTTCTTGGTTAGGTAGATGAAAATCCAGCTTTCCTAATAAATGTAAAAGGTCATCAGAACATAGTATACTACAGGGCATTGACTGGATTTTTGATACACATAACTTCACTCAGTGGATTTTAGAAAATTTTGATCATTTCCAAAATCACTTCTGCTCATAGGGAGAGCTCAGAAGTATCTAAATGCTAAAATCTAAACTCACCCAGCTACCATTGAAAACAGAGGCAAATTGGTCACTGTCCAGGGTAATAAGTTTGAGCTTAATATTCTTGCTTCAATTTTTCTGGTACCAAAGACCATGCTCATATAGTCAGACTGGTTTCAGGATTTGAATTACTATTTCAAGATTATTTTCTGTACCATACACCGTGTTTTGACAGATGCCTTTGGAACTGTTCTGGATAACTACAGGATTGGAAAATGTAGATGTGCTGTAAAAAAATCAGAGAAAAATGTCTAACCTCTGAAAGAATACTTGATGATTTCCTGGTTATGTATTGCATACTACTTTTCCCTGTTATTCTGTCCATGGAGGTTTTCGTTCTATACTCCTACATGACAGTAACCCCAAGCACATGTTCCTTTACCTTTTGTCATAATGGATGAGAATTTAAATTTTGAATGTAGAGAATAATAAATTCACATTAATAGTAAGCATTCAAGAAAAAAAAGAATAAAAAGATGATCAAATTTATATTCATTCTTTTATGAGCTATCCAAATATTTGTAATTCATAGTATTTATCCCATTGCTGACTTTGTACAAACTGCAAGAACCAAGTTGTTGGACTTGCATTGTCTGGGCTTTTCTTGGCTTGTTTAGAGCTTGCTTTTAACTTCTTTTAGCTGCAACAGTAGTAGTCTACTGCTTGGGTGACTACTGTCTAAGCTGTTTTGCTTTAATTTTTCTCTGCATGTCTGCATGATATGTGATTGTTATACCATTTTTTATATTCTGTAATTAGTCGGTAATAATATTAGGCAGTGGAATAGGCGGAATAGGCAGAAAAAAAATTTAATGTGTGACATCAAGAGAAAAAGTAGACACTGGAATATGTGCACAACAATTTTAATTGCATTATTATGAGGACTTTCCTTGGCTTGGTTTGTTGGTTGGTTGTTGTTTGTTTTTTTTCAATTGGTGCTAAAATTACAGAGTTAATATTTCAAATGCACAAACAATAAATTCTTGATTTTTGAAGTGTTTTTCTTGGGTACATATAAACATAAGTATTTGAAGTGGAACTGATGCCTTAATTTAAGGCAACAGTACATCTAAATCCTTGGACATGTTCATTCATATATTATGTCCTCTGATCATTTTAGTTTCTTCTTCACTTTCAATTCAATGTATTCATGATTTTCCTGGCCAAGAGCTAATTCAGTTTGGTGGGGACGCCTCCATATCCCTAGGCTTTAATACTCCTGCACTGTAACTGTGTCATCTAATACTTCCATGAAGCATAACCCAGTAAAGCCACAGGTGATGTTGAATCATGTGTGCAGTTAGTCCTAAAAATGTCTCTTTCATGTCTTACTAATGGTATACAATCATAATTTAAAATTTCAGGAAATGCAGCATTTAGTCCTGTCAGTATGAACTGATACATATTTTACCAAAGAATTTAAGCATTTTTCTTTTCTTATTAGGGTTTAAAAATATCAAGTACAAGTGTTCAATATCCCATTTTGTATCTAAATATAAAAAAAAAAAAAATTAAAAGGATAAAAGAGCTTATGTACTTTTAAAATTGTGAAACCTCAAACTCAGAAGACATGCAATGCCAAGTATAATATATGCAGAAGTATAATATATGCAAAACCTTAATTTCTATTCTTCATAGGGATCATGGTTTAACCCCAGCCAGCAAACAAGGCCCACTCAGCCACTCACCAGCGAGATCAGGGAGAGAATCAGAAGGGTAAAAGATAAAAAACTCATGAGTCAAGATAAAGGCATTTTAATAGGGAAAGCAAAAACTGCACACAGAAGCACAACAAACCAAGGAATTGATTCACTGCTTCCCATGGGCAAACAGGTGTTCAGCCACCTCCAGGAAAGCAAGGCCCCATCACATGAAATAGTACTTGGGAAGACAAATGCCAACACACCAGACACCTTCCTGCCACCTTCTCCACTTTATAGGCTGACCATGATGCCATATGGTCTGGAATATCCCTTTGGTCTGCTTGAGTCATCTGTCTCAGCTGTGTCTCTTCCAAACCTTCCAAGTACGCCCAACTTCCTCACCAGCATGGCAGCACAAAAAGCAAAAAAAGCATTAACTCTGTGTAAGCCCTGCTCAGCAATAACAAAAACATCTCTATGTTAAAAACCCTGTGTTGAGCACAAATCCAATACTTAACACTGTGAAGAAAATTAACTCTACCTCAGCTGAAACCAGCACCAGATATGACTTAAGTTTGAAGTCTTAATTATTAATAGAGACAGAAAATTCTTCAGATATGCTAAAAACATTAATGGAATTGGTTGATGATTCTTCTTGTGTTCAGATTACCATGCCACTCCTCAAGGCAGGACAAATGAGTGTTTTATTCTTTTCCCTCTCTTCTTTGCCGTATACCACACATAAAAGCAACCAAAGAAGGTGCAGATTGTCCCTGGCTGGCAATCCAGGCCCACACAGCCACTCAGCCACTTCCCCCTCAGGAGGTGTGGAAAATAATTGAATGAGTAAACGAGTTGAGATAAAGACAGTAAATGTGCATGCAAGCAAAGCAAAACAAAGAATTAATTCACTGCTTCCCAAGGGCAGGCAGGTGTTCAGGCACCTCCAGGGAATCAGGGCTCCATCATGCAGAATGGTGACTTTGGAAGACAAACACCATCACCCTGCATGTCCTGCCTTCCTTCTTCTTCCCTGAGCTTTATATGCTGAGCATGACCCCATATGGTGTGGGATACCCCTTGGCTCAGTTGTCAGCTGTCCTGACTGTGTCCCCCTCTGACTTGTTGTGTATCCCCAGCTCACTGATGTAGTGGCATGGGGGGGGTGTGGAAATCCCTTTGTTCTGTGTAGGCACCACTCAGCAAAATAAAAACTCATGTATTCTTATCACGGTTTTTGGCACAAATCCTAACTACAGCCCTTTACTAGCTGCTATGAAGAAAAATTATCCCAGACAAAACCAGCACATAAGTAAAAGGAAAAGTCTGGTGAGTGTATTTCTATATATATACAAAGTCTGGAGGAGCAGCAGCAAAAAAAATTAAGTTTTATGGACTATGAAAGTGTATTATAAGATACAAATTGAATATTGTTGAATATTAAGGCATGCAAACATATAACAGGCTGTTAGTCATTTATATTTTTTGGCTCTGGATAATTTAGTTTTCAGATATGAAATATTTTTTTTCTTATTGATCAAATAGAAAGGGAAAGGCATAAAAACACTTGTCAGGATTTTCCAAAGGTCTATCTTTAATATTTTCTCTCTTTTATACTTTTACCAATAGTTCGGTTTATTTTAATTGCTAAAGATATATATATATTTTAAATGCTCATTCTAGATTCATGGTACTTCAATAAAAATCTGGAATTTTTTAGATTTCAGAATATATTTTTTTATTGTACATTAGTACAGAGCTTTATATTGTCCTATCGTATTTTATACTTGTAAAATACTTAATATTTGAGGTGTTTTCCTTGCATCATGTCAAAAGTACAGCTTTTTGATCAAAAATTTGTGGAAATAATATACACTTTTTTTACAAATACCTTTTTTCTTTTATTTTATGTGCTTAAAGAATATTTTTACTTGATCTATATTTATGGGGATTTTTCTGTGATCATCAAAATTACCCCTTCTGCAGTGAAACACTGTTAAATAATAATAGCATATGTAAAGTATGTTTATTTCGAAATCAAAGACTTGAGTGTAGCTTATGATAAAAAACCAAAGGTGTTTGCTAAAAAAACCAACATACTTTCTGGTAACTATGGCAGCACAATGAGAGTGGTAGAACTTTTCTTAAAAGTTGTTGGAAACTCTTCTGTAAGCAGATCAGAACTGAATCACTATTGTCACCCATATATTTTAATTTCTTTTAAAATTCTACTAATAACTTGTTTATCAAATACATTCAATAGGCTCAGAGACAAACTGAAAACAGCTTCAGGGTTTTTTAGTGGTGGGGGCTAGAAATTAATTTTTGAACATGAATTATACAGTCGGTGGCTGGAATAGCCTGAAGACACAAAAACCATGTCATATTCATGCTCTTCATAGGGTATTTGTTTGTACAGATTTATATGATACTTTAATGCTACACCCCGAATATAAACACTCCTGCACACCATGATATATTTCTTTTTTGTCTACCTGGGGGATGGAAATGAGGGACAGAAAACAGCTGTAAAAAATTTTAAAAAGAAAATAAAATATTAGACTTATTTTTCTCTTGCTGTTCCTATTTCCTGCTTTTATGAGTGTGTATATTTAAGTGCTCACAGGCTGAAGAGCCTGAGTCTGTGCACTTACGTTAAAAGCTGTTGCCAATACCTCCAGAAGCAAATGGTATCGTGCCAGCGTTTGGTGTGGATCCAGTCAACAAGCTAGACCACTTTTGGTTTCCTCTTTGGTGATTTTGGATAAATAATATCAACAGTTTTTTATTTTAGAAAATATTAATGGAAATCAGTGGTTTGTTTTTGTTTGTATTTTTAAATATTCTTGAGGTATTTAATATCTTTTAAAAGGTATTCAAGTATGTGAATACACCTGTATTTTTGTATTCAATATATTCTGAAGTACTCAAATAATTTAAAAACAACAAAACCAGACTAAGATTTCATTTCTGATGTCTATATTTGGAAAACAGAGTAATTTTACATGTGACTTAATAAATAATACATTGATGTTTGCCTAACTGTCAGCTTAAGCCACTGTGATAAGAATGGTTAATTACAAAGAGCAAGAAATTTTTAACCTCTTCACACACTTGGTTTGATAATAAATTATAGAAATATAGAATCACATAATGTTTAGAGCTGGAAAAGGCCTCGAAAACTATCTGGTTCCAATGTCTCTGCCATGGGCATAGAACCTTGTGCTAGACCACGTTGCTCAAAACCCCATCCAACCTGGCCTTGAATGCTTTGATGTCTCCCTCTAACTAATGTTGGTTATGTCACATGATAAAAACTGAAGAGGAAGGAAAATCTTAAACCATTAGTAATTGCTGGTAGGAGGAGGGAATTTTCCCTGTGATTAGTAAAGACTTGGAATGGCTAAAGACTTTTCAGCCTCAGAAGGGGAAGGAAGTATTTGTGTTTAAACAGATCTCAACGTGAAATTGTAGCTTTTAAGACACTCTGGGAGTGGCAATAAGGTTACAGAATATCTGCTTCAAGTTAGCTAAGGAAAAACATAATAACTTTTTAGAACACTTGAATGCTGGGGTGGCTTCAAAAGGTTCATGCACAGTATTTGATTGTTTCTGTCAATTAGTTACCATGATCTCCCTTCTTCATAGATATAAAGCTGAAGTGCCCTGTTAGCAGCTAGAAATTGGTTACTGATAAAATGTGTCTTGTTGTTTAAAGACAAGAGGAAACTAGTTCCATCAAGTTGTAAGGCTTTGGAAAATATAACACAGATTCTGATAAATGACTATTCGATTTTTTTCAAAAGTTAAGTAAATTTCTGGTTGTTTTATTGATACTATCATATTACATGAAAAAACTGATTATATTAATTGATCCATAAAGCAATGTTTTTTCTCTGCAATTTAAAAAAATACAACCACCCAACAGAGCCCATCATGGGCACAGTATACTTTCACTCATGCATGGAAACAGCTATAGCTGTGAATTCATTTGAGAAACAAGCTTTAATCAAGAAAATGCTGAGGTTTTTTGTAGTGAGTTTTTCAACAGTTATAAGGAAGGCATGCTGATTTTTAAAGGATAATCAGTGGTCAAAATCTTTAAATGAAGTCTTGTTTTTTCTTCTTTTGGATCATGGCCAAAATGATTCACCCCTTAAAGCTTGTCTTGGTTGTCTTGGTTTACTTACACTGTGAGGACCAGAATATATTTGAGGAGTCAGTATAGCCCTTTTGCCCCTTTCCTTCAAGAATTAACAGGTTGACATGAATAAGTCACTGACTCTGTGTAAGAAAGAGGGAAAGAAATTATCAGTTTGGCATTTCACCTAAATAAACAAACCTGCCAGAATGATTGAGGTTACATACTCAAGAGAGAAGTGCATGTCTGACACATAGATGCCATAGAAAATTGTGATGAATTGCCTTGGGTTTTATTAATTATTATTGTCATAGTGACAAGAGTAAGAGGGAACATGTTGCAGCTCACATCCACCCTGCTAATGTCAGTGAAGAAAAGAGCCAAGCTGAAATAATGGTTTAAATGTTTTCACTGTATATTTTTAAAATATCCACAGTCTGCGATATTTGTATAGCTGCATGTCATTGTGTACAAAAGAAAAACATTTCTTTTCTTTTTTTACCTAGATTATCTGTAAATTTAGACAGTCCCTTTACAGAATTAACAAAAATGTTGGAGTGTGTGTTTTTACTTGGTGAAATGTTCTTCAGTGAGGCAATTCCCTTATCTATGTTATAGTGATTTTCTCAACTGGAATACTCGCAAACTCCTTTGCTTAACCAGGCTCTTCTTCTCAGGGTCAGGATTAAAAGTGAGAGAGACAGAATTCTTGTTAGGACTTGGATGTTTACTGTTCTTTAAGTTACAGTCTCACTGACTGAGTGCTTCTACATGCTAAGTTAACAAGGCAAAAATGGAGCACAGAGTGAAAATCTTCAAGGTCTTTTAAGCCCAAACTACCCAATTATCAGATGACAACTAATTTATTTTAACTTCTAAACCAATAACTAATTACCCATGCTCTGCCCTGTGGTTTTTCTAACCAATCACACAAAATCACCCAGACTTGTGAAGAAAAAGAAGAAGAGGAAGACTATGCCCTCAACCCTCCATCTTGTTACATACATATTATTTTACCCAGCCACCTTAAATTCTAAATTTCTCACTCTGTGATATAACACACTTCTATTCAACTACACACTAAGAGACTCAATACTATCACTCAGCTTTGGAAGCCTTTCCCAAGGCCTCAGGTCAAATGCAGTGTATCTTTGTGGATCATTTTCTGCCAGCACAGAAAGACTGAAATTCTCTGTGTGCCGGGTTCCAACATACTGTCTGTAATTACAGCAGTTACAGATAGACAATTCAGGGCACAAGACATTCTGGTTCTATTTCAAGTATGACCTGAGTTACTCTGCGTAAAAAAATAAAAAAAAAAAAAATTAAAAAATCAGGTTAAATTATGTGCGGCTACTGTTCTATTTCTTGAACTTTGGTTTAAGAAGCATAATTCTATATTTTGAAATAATGTCATATAATATCCATTCTTCAGATTCATGGTATTTAAGTATCTATTTAGGTCATCTTGACAGCTACTGGAAGCTTTCAAATGAATAATGCGAACATTTGCACTTATTTTTTTCATCCAAGTCTTGTTAAAATATTAAGCATGGAAAATATTTAAATTTTAGGTCTGGGAAAAAATGTTAAAAACTTATTAGAAGAAAAAAAGAAAAAACAAAAACTGGATTTTCTGGTAGATCCTTCATATCCAATATTGAATATATTTCCTGACGCTTACACACAATGCCAAAATTATTTTCACTGAATAGAACCCTGAAAAGTGTGTACAGTAATATAACCATAACTTTAAAAAAAGTCTGAATCCTATCTCTTGAATAAGATATTTTATACTAAATTGCTTTATAAGAAGTTCTCAGAAAATGCTTCATTGTACTGAGGATTCACAATTCTGGAGGCTCTTCTGGGGCACTCAAAGGGATTGGAGGTCAGTACTTTCCTTTGCAGATGTAGGCAGATCAGCAGAAGGAGTAGTCTCTCTTCTGAACAGATGCACTTTGCACATTGCAATTTAAAAAAGGAAAATTAAATTGCACCTCTAAAGAAAATCACCATCAGCAGTTCTCTTTCTTATTTTGTGATAATTTGTCTTCTTGGTGCTGTGCTAGAATTATTCTGAGCTTACCTGTTCTAACTGTGAGAGAGAGACAGTGCAATTCTCAATCCTGTTAAGAAGACAGTTAAGAGATATCACTTGGCATGTACAGAGCTGTAGCTTTTAAACAGTGGAAAGTAGGCAGAAAGGGAAGACCCCTCACAGTTTAAATGGTTTGAGCTTAAGAGGGAAGCTCAAAAGGAAACTTTGGGAATGGTTCTGGTCACACAACTTCATGTTCTACCTAGGTTTCACTTAAGAGATATCCTAAATGTTTTGCTCAAAGTCTCATTAAAAGTCAGAGAAAGGCCAGAGAACAATTTTTGTGTCAGTTTCTCTTTTTTTCTATATAGACAGCATACTGGCACACTATCCCATATTTAGCAGTTATTTTCTAATCTTAATCTCATTCTCAATGTCAAAGCCTATTTGGTTAAATCTGCAAACCCTGGATCCCTCTTTTTCTCTGCTGCTTTCAATTTAATGGAAAATCCTTTAGGTTATGTTGACGAATGAGATTATCAATGCATATCTACACCCATGGCTAAGTATTTTGNTATCAAACAACTAATTAAGAAAATGAAAATTTTATTTAAAGACACTTGTTTTAACCCTTATTTATTTATATATTTTTTAAAAAACTGTATTTGCCTTCAGTTTTATAGGAGAAAAGGTAGTGCTTGGTAAAAATGCTAGATTGCTTTTTTTAAAGGAAAAGAAAAAGACAGCTTTGTGAATCAATAAAATATGTTCTATAGTGGTAGTATATTTACAAGTAAATAACATTGTAGGGTGAGTTTATAACCTGTTGATGGTGAAAAATGGAATTTTCCAAACTTATAAGCCACTGAGACAATACGACATGTTGGGTTTATTTCTTTTAGAAAGAATGCTTCTGGATAGCCCATAAAATTGCCTTTTACTACTGACTTTTCATCAACTCTGTCATTTCAGAGTAAATTACTGACTTTCCTATTCTGAATGAAGCGGTAGTGCAAAAACCAACAACTCTTCGTGCTGAGCTGTGTGTTTAAGCCTTACACGTAGTTTATTGTGTGATTTTCTAATGAGAAATATATAATAGTGATTCTGTTTTCATGTCAAGGTTCTGTTTTCACTTCCTGTTGTGCAGTGTGAAAAATAAATTACAATATATTTATCTTTTAAACAAGTTTTCTTTTAATCATTTACTTGTCAGATAAAATCTTACCCTCCTGATCATTAGTGAATTTTTATCTGTTGACTTCACTGACACAATGGTTTTCATTTTCCTTGTGCTTAATTATTATATAATACAAATAAAGTAAAATATTTTTCATGACTGGACAGAAATACTTTGCAGTCAAAATTCAGTCTTTACAATTGTTGCAAAAGTATCATTACCTGCAGCAAGTCATTAAATGACACCAAGTTCAAAGCATAATCTAAAAACTAATGGTTAAGGAGCTCATAATACTGTTACATTAATGTCTTTATTGTCATAAGGACTTAATAGGTTTGAGGAGTGCTAGATAGTTTTACTGTCAGGAGGCCACTAAGATGGCATAAGACAGTTGTTATGTAGTGATGTGGGAGAGTTTCTTCTCTGTCTTCCCCTCATGACCTTGAGCAATATAAAGATATGATGTAGATAATTATTTATGTATCAGGACTGATGAAAGAATGATATTTTTAATATGGTGGCTTCTAGAAATCATAATTAAGATAGAATTATAGAAATGGGTTCTTAAATTTTCAGACACGGGTAAATGCAACTCGGGCAAGTCCTAATGAGTGATTTTGTGGTTCTAAGGTGCACTTAACTATGGTGACAATTTCTTAACTCAGAGTAAACGCAATGCAAACATATATTTGATTTGGTGGAACTGTATTGAATCATTGGCAAAATTATTTCTTGATGGAAAGTTTCAACTTTCTATAATGATCAGGAGTTTTCTTGCACATCATTTGACAATAGTGTTGTGTGTGGCCAGCCAGTTGAAGGAAATCGCACCCAGGCTTTCAGCCTGGTCAGCCTGTTTTTTGCAAGTTCAGTTTCTGTTCTAGAGTCTGATGAATTCAACAGCTGTGAAAATTTGACATTTATAGTTATCAAAAGGGTCTCTATTTTTCATGATGCAGCTTTGTCTTCAATGAGCTGAACAGTATCTCAGGAGGTTTGCATAAATGCCTGTGTGTTGTGAGAGTGCAACCAGCGCACAGACACAGACACACACAAACTGTGTATGATGAATACATCTGATTATGTAGCTTTTGTGTGACTTGTAGGAATTTCACCATAGAAATGGGGGATACAGAATATATTCCAGTTTCCAGTATATTCTATTTCATATAGAAAATGTTTAATTTAAAGTTGATCCTTTCACCTTAAACTTTTAAGTAGTATTTTAATCAAGCTAAAATCCATATGTATAATAGCACTAAAAAGGTAAATATTTGACAATTTCCCATCATATTTCCTAAACATGTAGTTTCTTAGCTATATGAAAACATACAAAGGTGACTTCTGTGAAGATCTTCTCCCATGCCCAATACAGCCAATGCTGGGTGGCTCCAGGACTGATCCACAGCTGTCTAAAGTGCAGCCAATCGGAGAAGGTCCTAGCACTTCTGAGATAAAATATTTCAGAATGAAAAATAAAGTTATTAGGCAGATATAACTGTGCTCAGAGAAGAGTGAGATTATGTGGGAGGAACAATGACGCAGACACCAAGGTCAGTGGATAAAGAGGGGAAGGAGGTGCTGCAGGCACTGGAGCTGAGCTTCCCCTGAAGCCCATGGTGAAGACCATATCAAAGCATCCCATGGAGGTCATCAGGGGTAAATGTAAAATGAAATCTTATGAGTAAGCAGGCTCCTCAAGACTTTAAGAAAAGGTGGACTAGTAAGCTCCCAGTCTGACTTGAAGCTGTACATCTGCTGAACCTTAAGTTGCTTCATTAAGCTTGAATGGAATTCAAATTCATCTGTTGGAAAGAAATTGGTCAAAAAACCTGAAATCAGAACAAAATCAAGTGAGTAAAATACTTTATTTTTAGTTTTGTTTTTTTTAATTGCTGATTGCCTCACTAAAAATGGATTTATATAAGGGAAATTTATTTTGAGGCCTTGTGATCACCAAATGTCATGGTTTAAAAATGGTACTCCCCAATTTAGTGATCCTCCTGCCACCAAAGCTCCAAACCAGATGTGGCTTGCCCGCCCCTCCTTTGGCAAGAGACACAAAAGACGGAGATTACAGTTTGAGATAAAAACAATTTACTGAAGACTTCAATGAGATAAGAAAGCAAATAATGATACTAATAATGGCATTATAGAAATGAGAATGATTACATACAAAAATTAATCACTGACCAACCCAACACGACCCTGAGACAGTGAACAAGGACACACATTCTCTGCATCCACGCTTTTGTTCTTTCTGACCACAAACCATGCCTACTTTCTTCTGGGAAGTGAGAAGGCCACTGGATGTGACTTGAACCGATTTTGAGTAACAGCCACACAACTCCTGGCCCAGCCCCCTCACAACTACTGCAAAAAAGTTAACTCTGTCCTAGCCAAAAAACAGGACACTGAGCAATAACAAGGAGAAGTTGGACACACCAGCTATTTTGGTCATAGTAAGTAGAGGGTTATTGATAGAAATCCCTGTCGGCTGGAAAAAGGAGTGCCATAAATACACTGGTAAATTACAGGGAACCTGTATTTCAACCAAGTTGACAGCTGGGGTCTAATAGGATGGTGATTTATTTCCCAGTGTTTGAAGGTGCTAGAGCTTATGCAAAAAGAGCTAAAAGAATTAACTTTAGCATGTAACAGTTATAGAGTTTTTTAGTTGTTTCAGTTGCAGAAATTAGTAGTTTTTAATCTGATGTTTGAAGCAAGGGGAGATGGTTAAAATATTCTTTTAATAAGAAATGCTAGAAAATTTAAGTTTTAAATGAAACTTAAATGGTGTTCTGAAATACTAGAACAATACTTTGTAAGATTTGTTAATCATTTTGAAGAAACACAATGCCATCTGTAAGAGTGTTCTCTAGGCAGGTTTTGAATAATGGCCTCTCCTTGTGTGGCTGCCCAGAATGGCCTTATGAGCCCAAGCCATCTGGTGCCAACATGACCTTTTTTTCCTATTCAACAGTATTCCAATATTTTAGTCAATTCATAGGTAAATTAGGGAAAAAAGAGTTTGCACTACCTTCTTGGTAAGCAATTACATGATTGAATTTCAAAACTCTCTGTACCTGTCCTTTGTCTCTTTTTTCTGTTCCATTTCTCTGTGTTTCAATAATCAATCACTTCTGCATTACAAGTGTCATGTGAGTTTATTTTTGTTGTTTGTAACAGATCAGTGTTTTGCTATTTCTGCTGATAGAGTTTCTTAAAGGGTATGATGGACTCATTATGCTAAAAGTAATTTTCTAGTCTGAGATCCAGGATGAAATTGTGTGGAAAAATATTCCACAGAACTCTTTGTACTGTTGAAATACATACTTTTTTTATCTTGGTATTTTAATTTTAGATATATTTCCTACTCAAATTTGTATTTTTTATCACATCTCTGATCTCATTTATTTCTAAGAAGATATCTGTATACTTTTGTGTACGGTATAAACAATGCGCTTGTATCTCATTATTAAGGTTCCAACTTAATGGTCTTCATTTATATCATTCTACAGAAGACATATCAGGAGGAAAAGAAAGGGAATTAAATCCATTTTGAATCCTCTAAATATTAAATGAATTATATTTTTAGTCTAGTCAAATTTATGTATATCAAAATTATTAAAATAACCAAGTGTGACTTTATTCATATTTTTATGTAAATCAAACTGGTTTGCCCTTTTCTGACTATGTCATAGTTTTAAAAATAAAGTCTACAATAGAAGATTTGGTGTATACAAAGACACTCTTTATAAACAACTTTAACCATGATGCTACCTTGCAATTCTTCACTATAAGACACTATGTGGAAATGGAGAAAAGCTTATGTGCTGCTAAGTGCAGCATCTAAGAAGTCTCCTAATAAATATCTTTGGTAAGATAAAAAAAGGTCTCCTCCAGTATATCATTAAAATTATTCACAAATTGATTCTTTTATTTTGGTCTAGGTTAAATCAAAATCTTTGGAAGCTTGAAATTATCCTTAGGGTGAGAGTAAGTGACATTTTAGAGAAAATGCAGCAAAACTATTGGTGGAAAATTTCATTCAATTAATTCTGCCTGTGAATAAATTTGTGGATTGAAGCGGTGCCCTATAATCTTTCTTCACTTCCATTACTTCCTACTTCCTGAATTCAAAACAACTGCAGCATATTCAGTTCTTTTATACAATGATACCTTTTCTCCAAATATTTTCATGACATCAAATATATACATCCTTTTTTCTTTTTCAGTGATGACAGTATTCTGTGCTACATAAAAGTAATTTCTAGTAAACTTGATAAAGAATAATTTAAATGTTTTAGTTTCATTTTTGAACCATAGTTAATTAAAGACCAAAATTTTGTTATATATTTATGTTAGATATTTAGAACTGTTAGATACTTTACAATAGGAAACCTTTAAAAAAATAAAATTTAAATAAATGTAAATCTAAGAAGCTTAATGAGTAATCAAATTGACTATTATATTAATTAGTGCATCTAATAACTTGTTTAATTGAAACAGTGTCATTGCACTTCTGTTTGACTTCTTGACTTGAAAGAGGTTAATATTTACATATATAAGCTTTTATTTTCATCATAATGAAAATGATGAAAGCGCCTCACCATAATAGAGAGGCAAAGTACTCATTCACTGCAATCCTGTTCAGTTTACAAACTTTGTAGAAGTGTAGAATGATGCGGGTTGAAAGAGATTTTAAAGAATTTTAAGAGATTTTAAAGAGATTTAAAGAATTATCCAACCCCCCACCATGGGCAGGGGTATTTTCCACAAGATCAGGTTTCTCAAAATGCCATCCAACCTGGCCATGAGCCCTTCAGGGGATGCGGCATCCGTAGCTTCTCTGGGCAACCTTTTCCAGTGCCTCAGCACCCTCTAAGTAGATTTTCTTCCTGACATCTAATCTAAACCTCTTGGCTTTTAGTATAAAACTGTTTCCTCTTGTCTTATCTCTATCTTCTTGGGTAAATATTGTTCTCCTTCTTTTTTATGAGCCTTCTTTATGTACTGGAATGCCACAATGAGGTCTCCAAGGAACCTGCCTTCCACAGGCAGAACAGCCTTTGCTCTCTCAGACTCTCATTGTAGGAAGAACACTCCAGTCTGCTGACCACCTTTGTGATCCTCTTCGGTGCCACAGTTTGTCATTCAGCTCTAGAAAAGCTGCCATTTTTTACAACATCTTTCCACAGGGAATTTTAGGGTCTTTTGTCTAGCCTCCAGGGAGTATTTGTCAAGGCTTTCTTGAACGTCGTTGTCGCAATTTTTGGTTATATTTGAAAATTATCCAGAACAAATAATTGAAGGAATGATGGCTCCTGGGTTATGCATTTTTTATTCAAAGGGTAGTGTTACCACTAGGTGAATGAGTCTAAAGAGACTGTCATAACTTGTTAAATTTAAAATTGTGATTGTTGGAACCTGAAGCATGAACACCCAGTTTTTTTAATACTGTAATGGCCACTGAAGAAAGATATGCAGTACAACACATTTATGCATAATACTACTTTGCTTTGAAGTCAAGACCTTCAAAGTATCTCATCCCATAGTTTATATAAGCCTGTGTAGTTCACTAATTTATTTCAGATTCCAAATGCATCTAAAGCAGGTCAGCATGGCAGGAGTAGAACAGATATTACAACAAAGGAGATTTCATGTTGCTTGTATTGCTGCATGAAACAGCTGTTTTACCAGCCCCTCCTCCTGCCTAATACTGCTCCTTTATTAAACACTTCCCATATGTTGAGCTAAATTAGGATGTTAATGCATCTGATAATTGTTTATTATTATAATTACAATTTTATAAAATCTGATTAATGTTTATAGTTACTGCCAGTCTTTCTTCTTTACTATAATGTTAGAATCAGAGCATGTGAAACATCTTAAAAGAATTCTGAATTTTCCGTGTCATGTATCAAGTAAAACAATAAAGATGACTTCCAAAGCTGCAGCAACTGTAGTCTTTACAGTCCCAACCGAGGAGATAGAAGAAATCTTCTTGATTTATTCTCAATCAGTAAAGAAAGAATAGATTTTATTTTTATCAAGTAGAAATTTAAATCACTAGTCTTAACCTTAGAGGTTGTATATAGAATATAAATCTGTCAGTCACATTAATGAACTCACAGCTACTCTTCAATTATTTCTGCAGAAAGACCTGAGACTGTGTAGGTTTTGCAGGATCTAATAGCCTGACATGTTGAGAAGTTCCAGAGTTAAGCTGAATCCACTGAGAGTGCTCTGTCACTGTGCTACAGACGTCTGGTGGTTGAAGCATCTTTGATGTTCTCAAACCTGCTGTTAGAAAAAGAAGTAAAAAGCCCCAAACCTGACTAGAATATTTCCTTGCTTTTCACCCTGCCCTGTGACTTCAAATACTTTTTCTGATGTTAGTCTCATGGAATACTCACCATTTCCTCTAGCTGATGGTTCCTTGAAGAACTAGGATGCAGTATGAGGAACTGTCTATGTAAAGTAATGTTGTACTTTGATATTAGGCAGTATTATTATACATTCTCTTAAACTTTTTTTTAAAACAGAGAGAGTATACTGAGAATTTACTAAGAATATATTGAAAGAGGCTGCTGTTATTTAGACTAGTCCTAGATTTATTTGTCACAAATACCAGTTTGTAGATGTTTAGTTTATATTTGCATTTCAGAGGAACACTCTTAGTGCTTTAAGACAAATCCTGATAATTAGTGCATAGCTTTGCCAAAGGTTTTGCATAATTAATATGTTTTTAAGTTTTGCAAGCCTTAAATAGGAATATTGCTTTCCATTCTCATTGACATATTTTTTTTTTAAATTTTAAAATTTTAAAATGTAAATTGAAATGGTAGTTAAAATGCACTCAGTATATGAATGAGCTTTGAATATAAAGAGGAACAATTCAAGTTTGATATGATAAAGACGGAAAAAGCCAGAAGAAAGGTGCAAAAATCTTGAAACACCTTTTAATACCATAGGTAAATGAAACTTTATACTGTGCAGAAAGAGTACAAACTAGATATGGTTCTTTCAAGAGCATGCAAAAGTCTTTTTCTTTGAAATTAAACTGGTGAAGGTTTGGACGTGTGACTAGAAGTGATGTATCCAGGAAATGCTTGTAGAGACTACAAGGTTTAAATATGTTTTCACAGCGAGATGCTCAAATCAATGATACTTTGTCATCTCATGCTATGTATCACAGTAGCAGTGGATCAAGCAATGGATCATAGCAGTGGGATGAAGCAGATAAAGGTCTCTGACAGGAATTTGTTTGGTCACCTTTTCATCTATTTTCAGTATGAATGATAAATGTTGGAGCTGAAATAAATCTTAATACCTAATTTTTAGATAAATTCCAAAATACTGGCAGATAAAGGTTTTAAGCTTACTAATATGTAAAGGTATATACATATGTGAGCTGAAATCCCTGGTGTCTCTGAACGAGTAGAGGCAATAAATTGTTATACAAATCTGAGAGATTTATTTTATTTTATTTTATTTTCCCATCTGGAAAGATAAAATCACGCAGGTTTGTTTTACAGGGAATTGGATTTATTTTGTCATGACAGCATGTCATGCAAACACCATCTGTTAAAAGTACACTTGACAGTTCACTGGGGAAAATAGAAGCTAAAACCTGGGCTGTGTTTAACAAGGCCTATAGACATCCAGGAATATGTGTTGAGTTCCAGATGTAGGGTACCTGTCCTATTTAAAGAAGTAGTTCTTCTCTGGATAAGCAAGAGGCTGAACCACCCTGCCCTGATATTGATATGAGAGTGCGTTGACAGAGAAAAGTAGTGCCTGAGAAGAAAATTTTGCAAAAGTTGTCATTCATTTGGGGAGATCACTTCATTCTGTGCTATGACTAAGATTTCATTTAGCATTTACTGGTGTCCCAAAGTACTTAGGCATTTTGTATATATATATCTGTAAAAGGAAATGGGTTCACTCCAATGTGATGTGTGATGTCCTCAAAACACGGTAGCAAAGGTAACATTCTCCACCTCGTGTAACAGTTATTGCCACAAGTTTCATGTTTAGTAAACTTAGGAAGTTGAAAAACTGTATCAGTAATCTTGCTTATGTTAATGTTTTTGTGATTCGATAGTCCAAACTGAATCTCATATCCACTGACATAGCTACAGTTCGCTACTAGAAGTATAATAATAAAAAAAAAAGTACAAAAAATGTAGTAGATATTTGACTTTTTTTTTTTTTCTGAGAAGATGGAAGAAATATTAGGAGGGAGAGAATTTATTTTAGGAAACATCAGTGTAGAAGCAGGCTGCTTTTGTAGCAAGACCAATTTTTTCAGTATAACTGCATTTCAATGCTGGCGCTTTTCAAGAACCTACAAGATTAAACTTTTAGAATAAAATATATGAGTACTAGCTAGTATGTGCTTCTTTATTCACACACACAAACTTTCTCAATCTATGTAATATTAGTGAAATTAACAGGATTGAGCTTTTGTGTAGAGAATTTTCAAGATGGTGAATTTCAGGTGCCATACATCAACAAAAGTCCAGCTGAACTGAATTTTTACTCGTGTCTTACTTTTGTATTTAGAAGGAAATATTTTTTAAGTAAGACCTCATATTTTCAGTTGTGTCTTCAAATAATTTTTTTGATATTATCATAATCTTTCTTGATGTAGTTTAAAGAAAATGTATGCAGGACAATAAATAGTGTTAAAAAGATGTGGATAAAGAGGTGACTCCTCTATTCTTAAAGCATTCAAGATAAAAAAATAAAAAAGTAAATGTTGAAATATACTATAATCCTTGCATCTTCTCTGTTTCTCTACAGAAGAACCTGTGCTCAGCTCAAGAACTTTGGTCTTTAATAGTGCATTGTCTCAGTTGTATTTTTGTAGTGTTATAATACAGTTTTTAGTTGTTAGTTCTTTAAGCCTTCTCTTGTAAATCTTTGGATTTCTACATAAATGAATTGTCCCTGAAGCTGCCAAAACAGACATGGAGATTTATAGCTCTTAAAATTTGATTGCATGTATTCTATTTATCACCACTCCTTTTGGTGCTGTATTAAATTTGAAAGCATATCACTGTGTGGGAAAACCAGTTGCTTTTTACATCTAATCTCTCATCACCTTTCAGCTGTAATGCTGTCATCTGTAATCCACTCAGACTTGTGTAATTTATTTTGTGCAGCTGAAATATTCCAATTAACTTTGTTTGTTTTAAATTCAGGAAGAATATTCTCTTCTTTTCTTAAAGATTTCCCAAAAATATTTTAATATGGAAAATATGATCCACAAAATTATACTAGTTCTGCTTTTTTTGTGGAGGAAACAGAAAGAATGGAGGCATATAACTGTAGTAGGTTTGCCCTGGCCAGGCACCCACCATAGCCTCCTCATCATCCCCCTCTGCAACTGGATAGGGGAGAGAAAATGCAACCAAGAGTTCATGAGTTGCCAACTGGGAAAGATCACTCACCAATTACTATCATGGGCAAAACAGACTGGAATTAGAGATATTGGATTTATTACTAACAAAATCAGGGTGATGTGGAGTAAATTAAGACCTTATAAAGACCTTCTCCCACCCTTCTCTCCTTCCCAGCTCTACCTTCTCCCCCTACTGTACAGGGAGATGGGAATGGGGGTTATGGTCAGTTCATTACAGGCTGTTTCTCCTGCTGCTCAGGGAGAGGATTCCTTTGCTCCTCCAGCATATTGTCTTTCTCATGGGACATATTTCTCCATGAACTTCTCCAGTGTGAATCCATCCCATGGGCAGCAGTCTCAGACTGTTGCAGTGTGGGTCACTCTTCTGTGGAATGCAGTTCTGCAAGGACAGGCTGCTCCAGCATGGGTCCTTTACAGTGTCACAAGTCCTACCAGCAAACCTGCTCCAGTGTGGGCTCCTCTCTCCACAGGTCTACTGGACCTTGCATCTGGATCACTGTGGTTCTCCGTGGGCTTCAGGGGCAGAGCTGCCTCACCATGGGTCCTCACTATGGGCTGCAGGGGAATCTCAGCTCCAGTGCCAGGAGCACCTCCTCCCCCTCCTTCTGCACTGACCTTGGTGTCTGCAGAGCAGTTCCTTTCACATGTTTTAACCCTGCTTTTCTCTGATTGTAATTACAACTGCACAATAACATTTTTTCTGTTCATAAGTCTTTCATCCCATAGGTGTTGCTACCATTTCTAATTGGCCCAGCCTTGACCAGCAGCAGGTCCATTTCGGGATTAGCCAGGGATTAGCCAGGGATTAGCCCTGCTGGGCATGGAGAATTATGGTAGCTTCTCACAGAAGCCACCCCTGCAGCACCCGTCCACCCCCATTATCAAAATCTGGCAATGCAAACCCAACACAGTCTTTTATGTCATTTCTGCCTTTTTTTCAACTGGATGCACCATACGCATAAGTGCAAGATAAAAAGCACATGTGTGTTCAAGTTTTCTGTATATTTGGTGTTCTGGCTTATATCTTTTATGAAGAATAACTTTTAACTTCACATTTTCCTTAATTATCATTTTAAGAATGTAGTAGTAAAAAAGGGGAGACTAAGTTCAAATAGTTTTGAGTTTTGAGAGTAACATAAGTTTGGATATTTATATTCATAGTATCATTTAATCATCTGACAGTCAGGAAAGAGAAAGAATGGAGGGCAATACGAGTGGAACAGTATAGAACACCTTATCTTTCTACTCTTAGCTGAGAACATAGAGATTTGAGCCTCATTTGCATGAGCACATATTTGGCTGGCTACAAATGCATTGTTCAGTAGGGTATTTTGTATATTTTTGAGATTATCCTCAGTTAAGGTAGTGATTGGTCAAAAGTTGGACTCAATGATCTTGGAGGTCTTTTCCAATCTAAATGATTCTGGGATTCATAAAAATATTCTTGATCTACAGTTCTAGAGTATTACAGTTGGGTTCTTGCCTTTTGTTTATTTTAAACATTATTATAGACTGATTTTACTATGGAGATTTTATTTTCTCTTATACTGTCTTAATCTTACAATGACGTGTTGTGAAGTTTTCAAAAGGTTACATCATGAAATGTTTTTTTACTGTCTGAGGAAAATTTTGGATCCTGGTGTATCCATAAAAAGAATGATTGACTGTGGGAAATCAATCATTTTCTACAGAAGAAAAACTTTTTTTACTATAATGAATGAAAATAAATAATACACCAAATAAATAAAATATGTAAGGATTATTTTTGGTAATAATTTCAACTGATTTAAGAAAAAATGGTAAATTATTGTTGCATTTAGGTAATGAAAGTTTATGTGTGGGAAATATAAAAGGTCATCTTTAGAGCTTCATGTCTAATACATTGTTTCCTTTACTTTTCAGTGACCCAGGGTGGGGATGCAATTGCATCTGATACATGTCCTGATCCTGGAATTCCTGAAAATGGGAAGAGGGTAGGCTCTGACTTCAGGTAGGCACATTTAATTTTTTTTATATGATCAAGAGGAAGGTATTTCCTGTTATATTTATACACAGTGTACTAGTCCGAAAGCAAGACAGTGAAAGTAAGAACAACAATTTATTAAGACATTTAAAATAAAGACAGAAAACACAGGCTTAAACTGACAGAGTCAGAATACAGCCTGATACCTTGTTGGTCAGGGTGGTGGTAACAGTCTGATTAAATGCTCACTGCAGTCCTGTTGAAGTGATAGATGTTGTTCTGTTGAAGCACTGATCCTGTAGAAGGGTCTGATCTTCCTCTGAGGGTCCAGTGGTGGTTTTGTAGTTCTTGTCCTCAGAGAATCCAGTAGGTAGGCTTGTTCTGGTGTTCCAATCCTCAGATTTTATCCAGGTAGGAATACTTGGCTCCTCGTCCTGGGTGGAGCATCTCACGATGGAACAATGTAATTTTGTGAGCCATGCAGTGAGGCTTGATGGCCCATTAGCAGAAGATCTCTCCCCAGAGGGAGTTATTAGGGAGGAGTCATGGAAAAGATAAAGAACACTGCTCCACCTGTTTTGAACAGCTTATGAGGATGATGATAGAATACATACTTTTGGCTACATTTTACATTGTAACCTAAGACACCCTGTAAATACTGATGTGTATAATTTCCTTAGTTTTAAATTTATTGATTCTTTTTCAAAATAGATTTGTTGAATTGCATATCTTGTATTGTTTTTGCTTGAGTTGTTTTATTTTTTTTAAATCAATGCATTTAAAATAGGAATTTTATAGCATAATCATCTCATCTGTGGAGAAAAAACAGGACTCCGTAATTAGCATAGAAGAAGAAGAAAAGAGTATTATCTTCTTTTCTCAATTTGCAAAAAAAAAAAAAAGCTGTTAAAAATCTTGGGGAATATAGCTGGCTCATTGTCTGAGGCTGTGATGAATGTAATCTTTTGTTTTTTCTTGTTATTGTCTTTTGTTATATTAAGAAAAGAAGACAAGGTCAAATGGACTCCTATGCGGAAAGGAGGAAGCTTACTCTTTACCTGTTGAGGAAAAAGGGCAGAGACTTGTAGGTGCAGCAGAGAAAAGGGTCAAAAGAAGGAGATGGGGGCCACCAGCTCATGCAGAGATTTATAAATTTCTCAGCAGAGAATGGACAGTCAGACCTAAGAGACAGGAACAATTCACAGGAATAAGAAGGAATTGTACAAAGTTCTCTGCAACTCTAGAAGGCAAATTAATACAAATTGCCTCCTGAATCAAGGCTCTTCCAACCTAGGCCATAACTGACAGAAAAAATAATTTGAAAATCTATTCTCCTTCTGACTGACATACTTTTTGGTTTTTTCTCCATTTATCCTCAAAGGGGTTTAAGAAATCATAAAGAACTCCAACGTTAAAATATTCAGTTATATGCAAAGTCATTGCTTCATTAGTGCCAGGGCAACAGTTCAGTGCATTTTAAAAAATAATGAAGAGAAATAAGATTTAAATTAATAGGCTACAAACACAAGTTTTCTAGATGTTTGCTGATGTCCTCTTCTCCATGCTCTGATTTAACTTGTCAAGCACATCTACTGCAAAGGAAATTGTACGATACAAAAATATGGTATGTATTTGCTGTCCAAAGGGCTGTTACTTTAGGAAACGTAATTTCTATTTAGGTCTTTATAAATGTTTGATGTATTGCAGAGACAAGCATCAGGCAGTAGAACAGTAGATAAAAATAGGATGCTAAAATATAACTCTTTCTCAAGAGGTATTAAAGTGCCTCTGTGTATTCATCCAAGGAATGCCTTTATACTCCCACTGTTATTTTGGAGAGTATTTTGCTTTCCTGCTTGTGCAGGCATGCCTCAGTATCCCTCATCTTCTTCATTCTCTTCTCATAAAGCCATAAATGATGCAGAACATGCCACTTCTGAATTCCTCCAAATAAAATACTTAGTTGAAAGAATTAGAAGCAGTATCTAGGATCACTTTCTTGTCAGTGGAGAGAGAAAAGCAGCTCTGGAAAGAGTTAACAGTGACAGGACTAGAGGCAATGGAGACCAGATAGGACATGGTAAATTACTAGATTCAGGATTTTAAAAAAAATTCCTGTTTTTACTGTGATGATAGTAAAACATTGGAGTTTGTAAGAGAATTTGTAGAGTCTCCATCCAGGGAGGCCTTCAGAACTCACGTAAGCAGGTCTCTGAGCCCTCTCTTCCAACTGAGTTTGCTTCCAATGGACTAGATGATGTCTTCTTCCAATCTAATTTATTCTGTGAATCTATAAATGTCATACAGCTTGTATGTGTTCATGATACGCTGTTGGCCAAATAGACTCTCATCCAGTAGTGGTCCAAGTCAGTGGCATATGAACAATTGTTAAGAAACAGCAGCAGGTGTAAGAGCACCGATAAGCTCAAATAGGGTAAGAAAGAAAATTACTTCATTCACCTCTGGGGGATAGTCTGTAAATTGAAAGAGAAAGGGAACTAAAATAGTTTTGGTGAAACAGGTTCAAAGATGAAAAAATGTAAACCCAAACATTGAAGAGCTCAACAACAAATTTTCCAGCAGTGCATTAAAATGCCAAGATGGAAAACCCAAAGAACATTAAAGCTCAAAGTACATTTTAAGATATCCAAGGGAATCTAATGTCAAAGAACCTTGCAAACCACAGATAACTATGTTTTGAACACAGTCTCTTAGGAATTATTGTGGGTTAAAGGTATCTTAAATGCCTGGAGCTTACTTATGAGCAGTGCTTATGCTTACTAAACTGACAGAGTGAGGCTGTTTCCCTCTCTCCTTCATCCCATGCAACCTCTTATAATATTTTCATTTCACCAAGTGTATCTTACTGTTCATGGAGATGAATGAATGCATAAAGTCTTCAACAAGCAACATCGTATAACATAAGATAAATAAAACATACTGTATACTTTGGTCACATTAATTGTGTGCATGTTCTGAATATTATTTGAGAGAAATTATAACAGGTTTTTTTTCTACCTATATATTACTTGTTATCTGAAAACTCATGCAACAGCAACTGTATTTCATGTACTTTAAAGTTTGCTAATATCTATTTAAAACATATTGATCTTAAAGTTAACTGTCTAAATCTAGATGAACTTTTAAAGAGAGATTTTGGCTGGATTTAAATAGAGAATTTGGTTCTTGTTCCTCTGAAATGACCAATCAAGCTTTTCCATAGGAGAAGGAAAAATAATATTTGTGGCTGCTTGTATTTCTCCAATGCAATAAAAGTACTCTGGAGAGTAAAGAAAGGCAATGTTTTTTTTTTCTTTTCTAAGAGGCAAGTATAAACACCAGAAGGACCTATTGTTCTTGTCAGGAGAATGACAACTGTGAATATTAATCTGAACTAAACCATGTGAAAATGCACATTATTCAAAATCTTTTCCAGTCTACTGAAAGACATGTTATAAGTGGAATTGATGGAAAGGCAGAGGGTTTATTTTCAAGACAGCCTGAGACCCAGCTGATTCAGTGATGACAAGTTCTTTGAAAAGGGTTTCATCGTTTTCAGCATAATAATGGCATTCATTCTAATATCATAAAGCAAACAAAAAGGTATTGATATCTTAACCTTTTCATTCTTTCCTCCTGCCACATTTTTACTGTGCTCATTTCAGGAAGTAGGGGGATGATTTGCAGTGATTTTAAAACAACCCAATGGATATTTGGATTTACTTTGAGGGAGAAATGGCAATTCAGACTTGGCTAGAGTAATAAGAACATAACCAATACAATTTTGAGGTCAATATCACATTTTATATTTATCTGAGATTGCAAACTAGTAAGTTGTTTGAATGAAATAGGAAATGGATCTAAATAATATTGTTTTAGCTTTGCTTAAATATTGTATGTTATGTGTGGTAATGTGAAACTGCAGTCATTTTCCTCAATTTCACCAATAATTGTAAAACAAATAACTTTTAAATTTTGAAAACAGATTTTGGAAATTAAATTAACTTTTTTAGGTTAGCATTTTCTTTTTTTAAAAATTACTTCTTCCAGTCAAATTCTAGGCTTCTTTATAAACCCACAAATTATGAAGTTCAAATTTAAAATAGAAAAAGAAAAATGAGGAAACAGATTTCTTCCCCATGTTTAAAGTTTACAGAGAGAAATAGCAAACCAAAATACAAGACTTCCAGTGTCCACAGATTTTCTCAGTGACTAGGGAGGTAGAGATGTAAAAAATAAAAAAAAAACCAAACAACAAAACCAACCCAACACAATTGAAAACACTCATTGTTAACTAGTGGATAGTAAATGAACCAGTAATTTTCTTTGAAATCACATATCAAACAAGCTAAGAGGCATCTTCAAGAGGAAGTCCCCTTTTTAAATGAGAAACTGTCAAGCTTAATCAATGGAGAGACTCAGCTGTTTGGATGTGTGATTAGTTTGTTGCAGACTGATCCAGATGTGTCCCCTCTCCTAAGATGCTTATTTTGATCCATAAGGAGCTTTGCAGTGCTTCTTGTCCCTACCTTGCTCTTTAATGTGACTTTTGCTATGTTTTTTCTTTGTTTTTATTATGTTTTGTTCAGCATATTTATTTTGTGTCCTTCAGTTTGTGTTCAGACATTTCAAAAGATTATGCTCACTATGTAAAACATATGAAGTTCATATTAATTGTCCTTAGATCCTTAGATCCAATCTATTTCCAGGGCTTTAGGGAAAAAACCCACAACCTCCTGAAAGAAATACTTTGTAGAATAATATTGAAACCAATTGAATCATCATGAGTGTATAGCTTAAATTAATGTGTAGTGTTTTATGTATACATTATTAAAAACTTTAAAAGTATTTCTGTAATGATCAAAACCCAATCTAAACATAAAATCCTTAACTTATTTAATTAGACATTAAAATATATGTATTCCTCCTGTTCATTTTCCCACATCCCCCTTCTTTCTTTCGGAGGAAAATATTCAGGTATTTTAAATTATAAATTGCTTTTGCAGACATCCGATAATTATACATTTAGTTTCAGTCTATGTTTTTGTATGTGCAGAATTTTGTAATTCTCCTTTTGTGCCTGGATAGTAGCAAACTTAAGGGAAGTGTTGGTTTTCACATTGTTTCATGCAACATTATTCTTGTGGGGCGGTCTTTATCCAATATGATTTTTAAATACTGTAGTTCTCAATTTGTGTTTATCACTGCTAGGTAACTGCTTGGGTTTTCCCCTTGTTTCCTTGGAAAAGGAAATACAAATATCCTAATTCTAGAAAACAGGAGAAAATTCCATTAAAAATATGTGTCTATGGCATTAAAATATCGGATTAATGAGTTATTTTTTATCAATAAAAAAAGCTGATTTTTTTTAATTTGAGGTATTTATTTAGAAAAATGACTAGTCTCTTTTTCTGAGGGTTTTAAGAATGTTCTGAAGATTGTGACAAGTATAAAATAAACAAAATTTTAGGAAATTACATTACTCCTCAAGAATTTTATGCATTTTATGTGAATTATGGAAGAAAAAGGCCAATATTTTTGCTTCCTTTTTGAGTTTTTTTTATTTAACAGTTCAAGAACAAAGTAATAGGAAAAGCAGTTTTTAAAACTTTTCTAGATTTGAAGCCTCATACTAAAATTTTAAAATTAACCAAAAAAAAATCCCTAACAAAAGAACAATCTTATTAAAATTTCCTGAAAGTGTAAAAAGAACTATAGAAACACATAATAATATCAATAAACAATGTAGTTAGTGTTTGTGAGGTTCTCTGAGAAACTAAGAAAATACCTGTCCATGAAGGGTGGAATAATCTGGGTGGTAGTAAACAACATTATATGCAGTTCTTTGCAGCACAGTTTTAAGCATTGAGCTTCCTGACTGCCATAAAGCAATTCCCTGGTGTTTAGGACTCAATAACTTAGAGAAACTAAGCTGAGAAATCTGCTTTATTGAGTTCAGTTAGTTCACGACATGGCACTATCAAATACAGACTTAAAGGTGCAAGAAAACAAACTAAAGAACCAATTAATTATGACCAGCTAATTAAAGAATGTCACAAATAATAAAGGGAGCCAGACAGGTAAACACTGTTTAAGGAAACTCTCTCTGTGATGTAGACCATAAGTGTATACAGTTTTTGAAAATCTTCATAAAAATTGGGTGGCATAAATCATTCCAAAGGGAAATATTTCAGTGTTATAAGTGTAACAGTCAACTTTCAGTCTTAAAAACTTTTTTATTTAATATAAATGTTTAAGAGGAAATTTCAACAAGGTCAGGAATATTTAATGAATTATTACCATTGATTGAAATTAATATTTCTTGGTTGTATGTGTTGACAAATTTCCATATCTAATTTCTTATTCTCTCATATGAGTGAATATAGCAATGTTGAAATTATTCATTAAGTTCTGTTGCCTGAAAGAACTGTGTTTATATATTTTCTAAGATAAAATTTATGTCCATATGTTCATTGAACTCATATTGTAAAAGGACAAACTTAGTGCCACAATTGTTTTGCAATCTTTTAGAGGTGGGCAAACTGAATAATAGACTTTTTCTCTGGAATATTAATACACTATTGATAGACTAAAATTTTGCAGCTTAATTTCTTTATTTAGAACTTGAAATATTGTCACTTGGCAATATTTACCTTTGTTTGAGGATGTTGATATTAAAATATATTTAATTCCTTCCTTCTTTTTCTCCTAGGGTGGGTGCAAGTGTACAGTTTTCCTGTGAAGACAATTATGTGCTGCAAGGTTCTAAGAGCATCACTTGTCAGAGAGTGACAGATACCCTGGCTGCCTGGAGTGACCACAGGCCAATTTGCAGAGGTAACTGCTATTCTTTGGAATTTTTTGTGCAGTTTGGAAGGGTAATTTATAGTTTCTACTGCAATGAAACTCAAAACTAAAACAGGGAACTATATTTCATGTATGTGTGTTTATATGATTATAAATGTGCAAAGATTTTTATATAGCTTGAAGCATGCAATCAAATGTGTAGAAGGAGTATCAATTTAGGGAGCTCATTTCCTTTAAATAGTTTTAATTTCACTTAATCTTCTTTTTGTCATGATAAATTTGTATTAAGTAGAACTAATTAGCTAGGTTTATGTTAATTTTTTCTAAATTAATTCCCAAATATGAGATTCTCACAGTCTTACTATGTTCCTATCAGTCTCAGATATTGATCTAGTCCTGATTTTTCAGTAAATTCCTTTCTGTTCACCTATTTTTCTCAACTTTACATAAAACTTGACCTTCTAATTATTTCCAAATGTTTTCATATCTAGACTCCCCCCTACCCGCTTTAAATTCCTGCCTGCTCTGCTTTTATGGAGGAACAGGGGAAGCACCTTTTTGTTACTTTGTATGTTTTTCCATTGCAATCTATAGTCTGTAATAAAAAAAAACAAAAATGCATAAATGCTGACAAAGTACATCAGAAATGAAATATATAGGAAAAAAAAGAATGGATCTCTATGTAGAGACCTTTTTATCTCAGTAGAAAACTTATATCAAGTTGCACATTTAGATGCCAGTGAGAGCCTTTACCCTTAAAATATGCTTGCCTTATATTCTCCTAGAACCAGACAACCTAGCCAGGATAAACAGGGCAAACTGCCATCATTAATTGGAAAAGAAAAAAGAAATGCAAACTATTAGATACTTTTATTGTCATTTTGAGATACTCCTTGTACACACAAAATCCTACACCCGAATGCCACGTGATACTGGCAGCACGTGATACTGGTTTAAGAACACTGGAGGATTTGTAACAATTGAACTTAATCTTTTTTTTTTTTTTTTGTGTGTGTTCAAGAATGAGCTAAAACTTAATCTCATTTATATAAACCTCATATACTTCTCTAAAAAGTTTTAATTACCTAATTATTTTTTAATTCCAGTTATTTTTTCTCCTGCTGCCAGGTTAGATTTTTTCAACTCATATTAACACGTGTGCTTCACTTCTCAGTAGTGTATACTTCTTGAACAGCATTATTTTGTGCTTATTTGTGGATTGTGAGGAATGAAAGAGGCAGGTTTTATTTGCAGTCTTTATTATACTCAATTCCTTTATCGACCTCTAAGATGCCAGTATTCATGGTGCTCATATAACCATCAATCAAAAATAATAAAATACACAGTGCAAAGAAGTGCTCATCACATTTTCTAAATTATTATCAACTAAAAGTGGAATAGCTGATAAACTGCATGTGACTACAGTGAGCTTAATGACTTCAAGAGTACAAGACTTGCTGAAGAAGCTGATGTTTGCATTTACCCCAGAATGGTGATTAACAAAGCTCAAAACTTAGGAATCTGATGAAAAGTCACAGGAACCATCTTTCTCTTGGCCAGTTCATGGCATTACTTGAAAGGCCACAGCAGTGGCTGGGGTCTGCCCATGGTGATGGTGCAGCTCCAGAGCCAGCCCAGCACCACACTTGGATCACAGACAGGGAGTGGTGGGAAGGCACAGAAACTGCCCTTGGACATGGCTTGGTGCTCGTGCAAATGCCGCCAGTTTCCTTGAATTCCACACAAAAACCTTCCAGTGATCCATTCCTGCTTTCTGTAGGCAGTATACAAGGCTATCTAACATTTTTATGGAATCTTTTGCAATAACTGTTTCCTAAACAGACCTCTGGGCTGAACTTCAATTGTGCCTTTTGCTTGAGTTCATCCCTTTCCGCTTCCTATGCTTTTAACCTTATCTTGGTAGTTTGAATGGGAGAAAGGTAAAAGAGTACCACCTTGACTGAAAAGTTTCTCTGCAAGGGAGATGTTTCTTAGCCTTTCTTCTTTGTGGACAGCTACAGAAGGGACTAGCTGGCTAGTATTTTTTGCTACAAAGTTGCACTTCTGGATTAGTTTCTGCTGTAGCAGACCATTGTCGTAGAATTATAGCGAGTTCTCAAAGTCGTCTCTAACATTATAACAAAGGACCAAGTGCTGTTAGTATATTGGGATGGAAGGATAGAAAAGCTGATAGCTATTTTCATCTAGTACCTTTTTTTCTATTTGTACCAATCACACTTCTATTCATGGAGAAGATCAGGCTTCCTCCTGGCAGTTCATGAAGTAAAGAAATTCTTATATTTCATGCTTTAGAATGGAGACAGAGAGATGAAAACTAAAATTGTCTGAAGTACCAGAAATATGTTGAGTGCTTTATTCCAATATTCAAAAAAGACTGACCAAGTTTTTAGAGAATCTATTCATTCCTCTTGCCTGCACTGAAACCTCAGTAACTGAAGGGACTAAATTACATCAGAACGCAGTGGAAGATATATAGATAGATTCGGAGATTCTGAGATTTTTATCTAAGCACTTAGAAATTTCATGACCCAGATTATTTGTTTAGCAAGTTGACACAGCATTGTAGTTCCATAAATATGAATGTGACATTTTGAAATATTCTGAGTTCTATAAATGTGTCACTGGAAATTATATGTCTAAATATTTTTTAAATGCTTCTAGATTCTTAAATGTTTTGAAAAATTTGAATATTATTGGAAAATCTATCCTTAATTCTCTTCAGAAGGTAACTGAATATGTTAGGTAATATATTTTTAAAATGCTGACCATCTGGATTTGCTGAATGTGACAGAGACATTACGATGGTTTCGTGACTGAATCTTCTTTACCAAAGTCAGACTACATGCTGTCTAGAACTGTTTTATATTTTTTTCTTTCTAATTTTATTTCCTATGGTGCAAAGAGCTAAGACACCACAGAAGGTCATGTTTAGATTAAGGACGTATAATTGCATAACTATTGTGATACATGTGTTTCTTTCTCCAAGTCACGAAGAAATCATGACAGAGAGTAGATATTGGCCCTTCTTACATTTATGGGAGAAGGCTCTCTCCATCCATTTGGAAAGGGTACATCTCTTTTCAAACAAAATATTTGTATGATAATTTTGAGTATTTAATTTACATATAATAAGGATAAAATGTGGTAAATACTGGGCTGGAAAGTGCTCATTTCTTCCTCTGTAGGTAAATATCTTTAAGGGCAGATTGTTATAGAATATATCAACACAGTAATACTTTCATGGCAAGTTGTTATTAATGTAATTTTATAATATTTATTTTAAACAAAATATCCAGTCTAAAGCAATCTGGTTTGTTGGTTGTCATTTTAGCTAGAACATGTGGTTCTAATTTACGCGGACCGAGTGGCATTATCACGTCACCAAATTATCCAGTTCAGTATGAAGACAATGCACACTGCGTGTGGGTCATTACAACAACTGATCCAGAAAAGGTATGCTTTTTCTCTTGTCTCAAGTGAAACAGTAGAGTTTTGGATATGTCTTAAAAATATTTCATATGTATTTGCACAAGTGCGTGAACACATACACACGGTATATTTTTGTAAGAGAAAAATTAAATGTGTATTTTAAAAAAATAAAATAAATTCCTGCTAATAGAGGAGAGTATTGATGTCAATGCTTTCTTTATCAGTAATTTTTTTCCTTGAGTTTTCATGAATTTAAGTAGAGTGTTTTTCATATCTATAGTAAAATGAAGGTGGTTTAACTATAGTAGTAGAAAAATTGGTACTGACTATGCTACTAAATTGTATGTTTTCTGTAGAGACTCAGACTTACTTATGAAAAACAGTAAACCCTCATCTCCTATAGTCATGCACAAGTTCTCTTCACTGTATACAATGTAACTTTCTCAGTGAATTTAGAATTTTAGTAGTGCAGAAATTATTTAGATTGATGTGGATTAATTTATTATTATGTTCACTGGACTTGAAAAAACACTCTTTCAGTGTTCTGTGGGCAGGTTGCTAGCTCATCAGATACAAGAATACACAGGAGGAATTGCACACCCAGACATATAAATTATGTTATTTTCAAAACTAAGAAGTCTGAGTGAACACTTGGAACTTTCCAGGAAAAAATCCACACTTCTAGCTGTGTGGAAGATAAAGAGATGCACTAACAAACAATGTTAATCACAGCATGAGAAAAAGAGGCATAGCTTTGAAGTCTTTCATTTTTGACAAGATGGACAATATTGAATGTGTTGTCTTTTTATTGAACTTGTATTTTTCTCGTAGTATAACCAAGGAAGAATTTACTGAATTTGATATCTCTTGGAAGGACTCTAGTTGTGTTAGGACCACAAAGACTGTAAATGTGAAGTCTTAAAATCAGACTCATTTAAGGCTTACAGTATTGTTAGGTTGCTTTCACATAAAGTCTACATCATCTTTATCTGTATCGGGATTTCTATCCCCAAAGAACTGCATCTGGAGTTAACACACTCCCTTTCAGTTAATGAAAGATATGAAAGAAAATCCTTTTACTTTACAAATTATCTGATTGAATGGAACTCTACTTCTATTTTAAAAAAAATCTTGCTAGAATTTTGAAACCTATGAACTTTAAAAAAATTAGTTATCAAAACAATTTTCAAGCTTTTAAAACAATGAAATTATTTTAAGACATGCTGGAAGTTTTGCAGATTTTCATCCTTGACTTTTCTTGGAGTTTAGAATGACAGAACTCTTGAAAATTGAACTGTGTATTGAAGGTCTGATTTTAAAATTACTTTGAGGAATCTACTTTTTGACTTGCAGGTTTGAAAATATTTATCAGAATGCATAGGGTCCTGTTGATTTTCTTTTCCAAGGAGGCAGACAGCTCATGAAATGTTGTTACTCAGTATTTTAAATTACTTTTAACTTACTCTAAAAGTGAATTAGTGGCCTTTAATCAAGTTAGCTTGCAAATAGAATTTTACAAGATAAGATAGTGTTTTCTTTTAACATAACATTCAGAGCAGTTTGAAGAGGATAATGCAGTTAAAATGGTTTCCTAGCTGGTTTCCTTTCCCCCTCCCCCCCAGAAAAAAAACCAAAAAAACCCACCAAAACCCAAAAAACTCACCAAAACAGAAAACAAAAGCCCCCTCAAAAAAACCCAAATGAAATCAAAACCAACCCAACCAAGCAAAAAAAAATCCAACTAAACAAAAGAACAAAAAAAAAACCACCCAAAAATCCTACCTCAAAACCGTAATAAACTGGATTACTGCATTTTTTTTTTTTTAATGGACACATTTTCCAAATTTTGTATTCTGGTGCTGGCATGGGGCCAGATTTTTAATGCCAACTCAAAATGAAAAGAATTTCAATGCTATTGAGACAGTAGCATTGTTCTAGGTCTTAGCCAACTATATAAAGATAATTCTTAGTTAAATTTTTTTCTAACATTTTTTTTTTTTTTCTGAGTAACACAGAAACCTAAATTTGAGTCTTTTCCAGTTTAAAGGTATTCCTGCTTATTTTGAAGGGTTGATTTTCTTCCTTAATAATTTATTTGTTTCCTCTGGATCCCACTATGGTAGCTTTTGATCAGCATCCTACTGAGTCATTTATTAGACTTTTAGTACATGCAAATACAACTTTATGGTGCTCTTCTGACTGTATCAAGTACATGCTGTAATTCTTTAAAACACTTCATTGTTTTAGTTCTTCTGTTATGCAATTTCTCAGCTTTCTAGAATCAGTTGCTTTGAACTCTTTGAGGACTTAACTGATGCGTTCTCTTTATGTCTTTCTTACTGTTAGTGTAATCTCATTAGATTATGTACCAACCATGCCTCTACCCCTTGCTGTTTCAATTCCTTCTCCACACTGTGGATACTTACTGTTTTGGATTTCCTGCTGCTTTCACTGTTTTGTGGTAGGATTAAAAGGGCTCCATTTTTCAGCCCCAGTGTCTATTGGATGGCAAGATTTGTTGCATTATTGCATTGTTGCTTCAACAATGATACCTAAATTTGCCCAATATTTTCCTGACTGATTGCTGATTGTGGTACAGCAGATGCTACAGGCTGCAGTATTGTTAAGTTTAATAAGGTGAATAAGGTGAATAAGGACTGTGTCCCAATTACAGGTCTTTTTTATTGAAGAATGTTCTTTCTGCACTGTACAAAGCACAGATATATTAAGTATTTGTTTGAGCCTAGCAACTTCCCACTTCTATACAAAATAAAATTATTCACTAAAATTGTCACAACTGAGGACATTGAAATAAATTATAATGAGAATGGGAAAATTCAAATACAGTTTTACTGGTCTGAGCTCTCAGGTATTTGTGTAAAGTTGGATTATGCCTCAATATGTTGGTATAAGAATATGTTGGTATAAAATGGTATTTCTGATTTATTGCCTTTCAAAGCACATAGCTGGAGAACTTCAAGATAACATTTGCATTCAGGAAATCTTTCCCCAGTTCTCACCTAGAGAATTCACATACTGTTACAGTTGATGGTGAGATAATTTAAGATAATTCATTATGGCAATATGCTCTAAAAGAGCAGTCTTACTAGGTAGCATATGATAATATGAAGGGTTTTTAAGTGAAATTATCTTGCTTATTTGTGGATTGTTTCAAAAGTTTGTGGTAGCCCAGACATGATCTGTTAGTGACATTTGTCTTCCATATAAGAAGTTTATGCATATATAATACTCTGCAATGAATTTAGAACCTGTGTTTCATCCAATTAGGAGGCTTAATATTAGAGTGGAGTTTTTGAAAATATGCCCTTAAATAGTTTGCTTCTTCAAAGTATCATTATAGACAAGTCTTTCCTTCCAAATATCTGATCAGATCATCCTGCCACACATAAAAGGAGGTTTAACATGTACAGGACCTGCAATATAACTATGCTCTGACTGGGGAAGAATCTCTTGCTGAGCACCAGATAACTCATTCCTAAGAGATTATTACTATTACCCTAACAAAATTGTTTTTTATCTGTAGAATTTATCCGCTCTTACTCTATACAATGTTTTAAGTTGCTGACATCTTGAGGATCAAAAATACATAGATCTAATAACTACTTTCGCTAAACTTTTGTCTATTCTGTATCCTGGCAATGTACAATTTCATGCTAGTGATTTACTCTATTATTATTTCACAATTATTAGAATTGATTTAGTAATGTGAAGGACAGTCGTTAATTTCAGATTGCCTCATTTGTACGTCCTGTTCCATCTAGATCATACAAATACAGTAACACCTTTCTGAAAGAGCTATTTCCCATGGCAGGTGAAAAATGAAAGCAATTTGTATTCTCTTATCTCCATCATACAGCGTTAAAGCTTTGTGCCATCTGCAAAAGTACATGTTTAAATTTAAACTTGTTTATTTTTATTTGCCAGAACAGCATCTTTGACTTTGGGGCTATGACATCATTGACAAAGAATTCACATAGTTTAGAACTAAAATTATTAAGGTCATAGTAATGAAATAAACATATACTGGTTAGATTCCCTCTTGCCTTGAAATAGGCTTGTGTATTTATTTAATTTTTTTCCTAATTGAGAATTACAATTTTGGAATGCAAAATATTTAAAGCATTTACATGAGATAACTCTTGTTGCAGTATAAGGGTGTGATTTTTAATTTTCAATGTCTTAAAATCTTGTACAAGACTTTTGGGGTAGCCTCGGTAAGTCCTAAATACATTTCAAAAACAAACAAAAGAGTTTGTATATTTTCACATAATATGCAAAAGTTACTAATAAACCTACTGGAAAAATCCTGTTACATATAACTGACTCACTACAATAGATGTCCATTTTCAATTTGAATTCATGTACACAAATTGTAATTCTATATACATATAATTTATAAAAATACATATCTTGTTAAAAAAGTTTATTTTTAAAAATCATATATTTATGATGCTTTTTCTGATTTGTGTATATTTATTGGAACATTATGATTTTTATTAACAATGATATTTCTATTTTTTAAAACATCATGTGAGTGAGATGTTAGGCTGGAACAGAGGGCACCATTTCAACACTGAAGACATTTAGAGTGGAATTTGGTTTGCACGTATGAGTGTCTCAACTTTGATTATACTTGGTGCACTTCCATCAAATAGTCAGTAGAGTCAAAACTGTACTTCACCTCCTCCTAAAGAAGTCCTCTAGAGGCTGATCAGTTAAATCAACGCTGGGCTTTGCTTCCTCAGAACCAAAGGGGATTTAGACTTTCAAAATTTCAACCTGGAAAGGTTTAGTATATACATGGTGGTTTGGAAGAAAGCATGCTGCTTTAGATGAAGGATATCCCACACAGATTGGGATAGGGTCCCATCATGGCCATATGCTGAATGGAATAACATCACTTTGGGCTGGGGTTATACCAGATTTAAGTAAAACTGTTGAAGAAAATCTCTTCTATATTAATACATCTATTTCTGAGACTCAACCTTTTGGTGAAACTGATGAACCCAAATCAAAACCACTTACCTTATTGAGTTTAGCTGTCTCATTTGAGCATTAATTACAAGAAATTTTGACTTGTTTTCTTCAAACTTGGGGTAGGGATGGAAGACTGAGATTGCATGGGATCAATACACATCTCATGATGAAAGCATCCAAGCACAAATTTCCTGCTATGCAAGAAAGTCCTGTATTTCCTGGCTGGCAAGAAAAGCTAAGGAGCAATCTTAATGCCTCTAGTGTTATTTCCTGTGGTATTTGGTATTTGCTTTATTTTTTCTCAGATTTCTAGCTTTAAGTGCCAAAAATCACCAAACACTTAAGCTTTTTCCTTCATAAGGTCATTGTCACAAATATAGGCTGACAGTTATTATTTCTTAATACTTACCTTCCCTGTGACCTTCCTTCCATGCTGTTTTTGAGCAAAGGAGACTAACTACTGAGCCTTATCTGTCTTCAGTATCTCATATTTGCTTTCAGGGTATCATCTACCTTCACACTACTGAGATTTAGCTGTAGGGTGTGAATTTTATGAGCCTGATATGGATCTAAGTATGACATATTGAGTTGGAAATGGCAATTTAGGGGAAAAAACAACCAGTAAGACTTCTGGAAAGAAACTATAGAAGCATACACATGAAAGAATAGAAAAGCCGAAGAAGGAGACTTAGTAGTATATTTGCTGTGATATTGTCTTTGATTTTACAGTAAATCCATAATTCAGACAAGCAGTTGGAATGTATTAGATGGTAATGAAATGTTCAAGCAAAAAAAAGTTTCAGTATCCCAAAAAATGTCAACAAAAAAAACCAACAAACAAATAAAAAAATCAAAACCTTTGAAGTGATCAAAATTATTTTGTAAAACACAAAAAGGTATGTCATTTTAAAAGTTCTAATGCATCTGTTTCCTTATGTTCTAACACCAGATTGCGGACCCTTTCAAAGGAAAGAAAAATGTAATATTTCACTGGGATATTATATATGAATCCATTATTGTAAATCTTTAGTTGAATTTTTGATGCAGGAAAAGTATTTGCCTTTCTCATAGATACACTTTTCCAGACTGTATATCTGAAAGCTTCTTCATTATTTTGTCCTATATCTCACAAAACAAAATCAGGATATTCCTCTTTGAATTTTTTATTTTTTAGCTAAAACAATCCCCTACTCAAAAAATCCTCCCCCTCAGAACTGTTTAACACATAAGTACCTTTTTGTTTTCCAGCTACCAGAGATAGTCTTTCAAGATTAAAACATATGAAAACAAAACTATAAAAGAACATGCACAGCTTCACTTTCATCATTGGCCTTTATTATCCAGCCACTACCATATACATACTTCATTTGTTGCTAAGTGCTCTAGCTTTTTTCTTAGAGAATTTTATTAGCTGCTCATGCTAGCTTTAATCTTTTCTTCCTTTTCACTTTATATACTTTCAGAAAGCAAAGGATTTGTATACCGTGTTCATATATAGAATCTTAATGATTTTCATCATTTAAATGGAGCTTAAAAACTGATAAAAGAATGGTCAGCTGAAATGCTAACTTTTAATTTTAACCAGAATAAAGGTTTTTATTCATAGTTTCTTAATGTAATTACAATACTATTCAGCATAACAAGGTACCAGTTGGGGTTGTGACATATTATTAAAAAAAAATAAAAACAAACAAACAAAAAGATCTACATTCAATTTCTTCACAGTAAAAGGGATTCAGACAACTTTATTAAACAGGGAATCAATGAGTCTTCCTGGACCACGGTTTAATATATGTTAGGTATATCTAAATGCAAGACACTTTCTTTTCACACAATATAGAATTAAATCAATGTATTTGTTATTACTCCTGATCATATAGACACATGCAAATAAACATTGGAATGTTTTACTTTCACAATACAAATATATAAACAGAGCAACATAAAATCATTACTAATGTCTCATCTAATTCAAGTTGGGGGTTTTTTTCTGACAGGAAGTACTCCTTGCAGAGTGTGCATCAAATGAGAACATTCTGGCACTGTATTAATAAAATCCTACAATTAAACCTCCAGTTAGTTTTCTTACCTTGTTTCTTCTACAAGTTATTTATAGTTCCCTTGATAAGAACTATTATGGTTTATTCACTATTAAACTGTCATCTTTGTAAATCAGAAATATCAATGTTTGTGTATAGACATTCTTCCCATTTTTCCTGGAGTGTCTGCCATTACATACCTGAAAAATGTCCTTGAATTTTTTGCTCACATTCTCTTTTTTTTCCTGTGCATTATTTTCATTTTTCATGTATTCTACATAAAATATCTTGTACAGACACTGTGCAGCCTGATGGGGTTGGTAATGAGGATGCCATAAACTCACATTTACTGCACAAGGAGGCAAGTGCTACAGAATATTGAATAATCCTAAAGCTCTTTGTTACCTCAAAAAGCACTTTCATTTGTGTTGCGTTGGAACATGAGTGGTTGGTGTTCTTTCTATATGTTTCTCACCATTTCTCACTTCTCTTGTAGATAATTTCTTGGGTACATTTTCTACTGGGAAAATGCCAGCTGATAACTTCTAGGTGAATAATAGGAAAATCTGAGAAGTTCACAGGTTGCATAGTCAACTATGTGTGTGCATATATATAAGAAAAAAAATTAGTTTATTCTAAAAATATTAGTATTTTGTGATAATTATTACTATTTCTTTCACTTTGCTTTAGTACTACTATAAATTTGGTGTTGGTATTCACAGTAAATAGAAACCTGCAAGTATTTACATAATAATTTTTTTAGGACTTTATTTAATGACCTCACTTTGGTGTAATACTGAACATATTTTTAATTAAAGAACTATTGTAGAAAGTAATAAAAGGAGGACCAAATTATTAGTAAGATGTACAAATTGAAGATTTCAGGAAGATAGTGCTGAAGGGGGAGGATAGATGTCATTCTGTTTATTGGAATTTTTGCTTAGTCTTGAACTGTAACAGGGTTTGTAGTAAGTTATGATAGAATGAAAAGGTTTTCAAAGTGTCATATGGCAAATTCGCCCCACTGGGGCTGATTTGATAGCTGAGATAGCATGGGAAAAGCAAACCAAGGGTGCCTCCATAATTTAAAGCATTTAAGTGCACTGCCTAAATTAATTTTATTTCCTTAGGGTTTTTCTATCTTCAAATAAAACTCCTCAAATGTTATCGTAGCCCATTTAAGATTAAATTTTCCTCCTGACTTTCATTAAGTAAAGAAAAGCTGGAATGTTCAATGCTTAATGTGACATGTGGACAATGAATTCATAAATGTAATATACATATATATATATATATGAAACAGTGCTAAAGTCTAACAAAGTAATGTTTTAAAATTTTAGAAATGTGAGTTAAGAATTTTGATTGGAACTGTTTAGAAAATACAAAATGGCACAAAAATGTGATGCTACTTTAAAATGAACAGAGACAAAAACTTCAGTCCTAAAGTATGTTCTCATCAAGAATCAAGGCAGACATTAATTCACCTGCTGTATATTGTGAAAGGATTAACATAGATTAGCATGCTGATTTGTCAGCTACTTGATCCAATAAAGACGTGGATAGACTTGAAGTATGTTAGAAAAAAGCAATGGTTCAGCACTTGGTGGATTTATAAAAATAGTTAAGAAGCACCACCACAGCCAAAGCCAAGAACCTGATCCTTCCTATCCCCAGCTTCAGCTGGCCTGCTTTGAGCATTGATTTGATCTACAGTACAGGTAACAGACTACTTACACAAACTTTTAAACATAGTTTTCAATTTAGCAGGTAATATCTAAACCCCCTTGATTTAGGGTCTGTATCAGTCAGTCACAGGACTATATGTTAGTAATTATTTTAAGAATTCTATCTTGTTTGATAGTTAATCCTTGTAACAGCATGCAGAAAAAAAGTTTAACTACCCTTTTAAAACATGCTCCTATATGTTTCTAAAAATATCGCTCATTAAGTTAAAAGTGAGAGTAGGCTTTACACATTAGACCTACAAATGCTTAATGATAATTTACTAGAAAATCATTAAGTGCTTGTTTATCACATCTTCAGTCATTACTCTGCCTCTATGCAGAATTTTTTTTGCATTAATGCCCTGTTTTCAGCCGGAAGTAACCCGTTCAAAGAGTTTTTCTCATTCCTTGTATTTTCCAGTATTGTTATGAGATAGAAGTTGCAGGGAAAATGCTGAGTTTGATTACTGGTCTCATCTCTGTATCCAGGGGAAGAATGGCTTAGACAGAGATTGTCAGGAGGGCCAGATCTTTTTCATGCAGCAATCATCTCAATATTTCACTCTTCATTTATTTAGTAGCTGTTATCACTGTTTCAGGCTCACTGGAAAGGTAACAAGTGTAGAGTTTGCCCCATAATTCAGGTGTTCTGTAAAGAGACCAGAGGAGAGTGCTGGCTAGAGGGCAGGGAACCTTGCAGTTTTCTGTGCTATCACACTGTCTTCATGATGAATTTGAGCAGTATAAGCCAGAGTTCCTGAAAGAGTGTTTAATCATAATATCACAGGAAGAACAATTTCAAAAAGCCAGAGGAGAGCACATTCATGTCTGTCCTGGTTTAGGCCAAATTTGGGAGAGACCCTCCAAAGGGGGCCCCTCCAGAAAACAAACCCACACGGCCCCTCCCCCCCACCGGTCCGGGAAGAATTCCTCGGAGAGTAGTGGAAAGAACCTGTTTATTTAACAGACACAGAACCTCCCAATACACAAAATGAACAATACTAGGTGGTACCAGTCTTTCAGTGCTCTGAAAAAGATGACAAATTCAGAAAGAATCTCTCGGGGGTGGTCGCTCTGTTATCAATCCCTCCAGTGCTGGGGCAGCTGCTGTAGACCTCCGATGTTCCCAGGTCCCAATCCGGAGCAGGTTCGAGTAGGTCCTAAAAGAGGAAAGGAGAAACAGTCCAGGAAGGAATTTGGACTGTTAGGTAAACTAGCTAATAAGCAGAAGCAAGAGCAAGCAGAAGCAAAGCAGAAGCAAGAGCCAGAACAAAAAGCAAGAAGAAAAAAAAGCAAAACCAGCACCAGGTACTGCCCGTCTCTGTGTCCTGCTGGCCTTGGGGAAGAGGTTGATAGTAAAACCCAAACAAAACATTCACTCTTCTGAGACAGTCTTAAAGGCACAGAACATGATATCCAGCATAAATAGCACAGACAAATGGGGATACAAGCATCCTAACGTCACCCTAGGACAATATCATAAAGGCAAATAAAGCAAAAGACATAATGTCACTGCAGGTTTGCTTCCTACTCTTGCTAAAATTTTGGGCTTATATATTTTTTGCCAGATAAATATGTGTTGCATATATATATATATTAAGATATTTATACCTTAAACTGAATAGTTTGTCCCTCTGTATAATTTTTTATTTTAGGCCTTGCTGTTTTATTTTCCTGTTTCCAGGAGAAAGTCAATATATTTGCAGAATCACAGAATCATTAAATATTCTGAGTTGGACGGGATTGCTAAGGATCTAACTCCCAACCCTGCACATCACTAAGAGTCCCACCATGTGCCCACAAGCACTGTCCAAACGCTTCTTGAACTCTGTCAGGCTTGGTGCTGTCACCACTGCCACGAGGAGCTGTTCCAGTGTCTGATCACCCTCTGGGTGCAGAACCTTTTCCTGACACCCAACCTGAACCTCCCCTGGCACAGCTTCAGGCCATTCCCTCACATCCTGCACACAGCAGAGCTCAGTGCCTGCCCCTCCTGTTCCCCTCACAGGAAGCTGTAACTGCAGTGAGGTCTCCCCTCAGTCTCCTCCAGGCTGAACAGAACAAGTGCCCTCAGCTGCTCCTCACACAGCTTCTCCTCAAGGCCCTTCACCATCTTTGTTGCCCTCATTTGGACACTCTTTAATAGCTTACTATCTTTTTTACACTCTGATGTCCAAAACTGCATACAGTATTCAAGGTGAGGCCACCTCAGTTCAGAACAGAGTGGAATAATTGGGCAGTACAGTCTCCCTTTTCAAATTTTTAAATGTGATGACCCTGTGTGGATTTTATGCATTAGGTATGGTCTGAGTCAGACTAAACTGGTGATATTCCAGAAGCTGGCCATCACATAGATCAGGAGGAACTCAGTCCAGTTCTCTGTGGAAAAATGAGATTATTGATCAGACCCTTGGAATTAAGGTAAAATTAAATTAAAAAAAAATTTAGCAAGTATTAGTAGGAAATCTTTATGTAATTCTATAATAATTATGCTTCTTGTCATCTGCCTGTTTATTGTTTGAAGAAAAACTGGTTGTTGAATTTATGATATTTGGTTAAATGAAAGGTAGTGCTATTTGCCGTATGGCTGAATTTCAGTAAATTCATAAGTAAAACCAAATCTGTGTTCAAAAATATTCTAACACTTGCTGTCATTTTTTCTTCCAATGTTGCAGGTATTTCAAGGAGACATGTACTGTTTCCACTTGAGTGTACACTGGTATTTGCTGTTGTTTTTATACATAAATACAATTTGGCTACTCCTAATTATTCAAAATATTATGGAATTGTTTAGATTGGAAAAGGCTTTTAAGATCCTTGAGTGCAACTGTTAACCTGGCATTGCTGAGCCTACCCCTAAACCACATCTCTAAGCACCACGCCTTTAAATGCCTTCAGGAATGCTAATTCAACCATACCTCTGAGTGGCCTGGTCAAATGCTTGACCACCCTTTCAGAGAAGAAGTTTTTCCCAATATTCAATCTAAATCTCACCTGGCACAGCTTGAGACATTCTCTTCTGTGTTCTTGTTTGTTACCTGGGAGATCAACCCCCACCTGGCCACCACTTCCTTTCAAGCAGTTGTAGAGTGATAAGGCCTCCTCTGAGCCTCATTTTATCCAGACTAAAAAACTCAAGCTCCCTCAGCCATTGCTCATTAGATGTTGACTCATTTAATGACAAATAACCTTTGTGCATGACAAAATTTCTTAAAGTTTGCTGCTGGTTTCTTTTATTGAAAAGCTATCTGTAATGGACAAACCTACAATGCTGTATGAAATTTCACATATGATCAAATTATCATCTCAAAAAATTCTGAGTTGGTTGAAATACAATAATTCCAATAATAAATCCCAATAGATTAATTACCTCTTATTTAGTAATTGGAGTCTATTTTCTTCCACTTTCCATTTAATGGCATCTATTGATTTAATGGATAAACAAGATCTATTTTTTTAAACACTTTTCAGTGTTTTTTATTAATCACAGTGTAGCCAAAACTCGTGTATTTCCCAGCTTGTTTTATTAGTCTCTGGGTGCTCATGTTCACAGACTTCAATCAGTGTTTAAATCACAAAACAATATACTGATTTGGTCTTTAGAGACGTGGGGCGGCTCCTTGATTAGCAGTTGTAAATTGCTTAAGGGGTTAATGTATCAGTATGAAGCTGTTCCCACATTTGTGCTTTCAAAGGTCTTCTCTTTGCAACTTTCATTGTGTCTTAGAGCTGTATAGTAACACCCCTATTATCTTAGAGGAAGCAGATGTTTTAACATCTGTGTAGTAATTCCACTGATGCACATGGGAGGGAACCACTGGACAAGCTGCTACCTTAGGAAGGGGCATGGTGAAGAAGCTTCTTTTCCAGGACATTTAATTTCTTTCAATTGCCTTGCTGAGGAGAGGGAAAATAGAGCCTAAAGCATTGCTGGCAGTTTAATGCATAAAAATTAAAATCACAATGGGGGTCATCATGCCTTTTGAGATTTTTGTGTCTTTCAGAAAAAGGAAGCACCTATTACAATGATCATCCCTTTCCTTTCAAGATGACCCTTAAGGAGACAGATTTCAGAGCATGGTTTCCCTCTTCATGCCCATCAGTGGTAACTTTCCTCATTGCAACAGAAGGAAATATTTTTAACCTAGTGAAGAGCTTAGTAATTTAAATAAGTTATCACTGGAACATAATTTGCTTACTGCTATTTCTGAAATATGTATAAGCAAAGACCGGTGCACCATGATAAAGTATTCAGGATTGAAGTGAGGCATAAACAGAGACTTCACTGCAAGAATGAGATGTAGGCTGCTCTAGTTGCTATGAAAGTTTAAAATGGACGCCAGCTAATTAGAGAAACTCACCTTTCTGCTTGAGGAGTAAGACATCTTAGGAAGAATTCACTCACCACTAAGCAATTCTCATTTTAAATTTGGTATTGAAATGGGTGGAAGACAATGACAGATCATGTAAAATATGAAGTTTGAAGCTTATATTATATATATATAATNCTCTGCAGAAGTAATTCTTCTAAGCAGTGCTCTCCATAGTTATTTTTTAGCATAAGTATCTGGCAACAAGTACAAGTAAAAAAGATAAAAAATCTAATTTATTTATTCAATCAAAATCCAGAAAATTCAAGAAGGAAAATCTAGATATTTTAAGTAAAGATGAAAAACATATTGTCTGTTTAACAACTTTCTTAACTTCACAGGTACATCTTGCAGAAACTAGCATCTGCAGAGCATGAGCAGAATCTCAGCAGGGGGGAAAATGAAAGGGAGATAGGATAGGATTCAAGTAGTGCCTCCAGTTGTCCTAAGAGAATAAATTAGGCTATGTTTACATTATCATTAGTAGTACAGGGCACCACAAGCAGCTTTATACTGCAAACAAATAGTGCTAAGGGCATGAGGTTTACACTGTGTATATTTCAGAGATTTTACTGTGGACTGTTTCTGCTTCTTGAGGCTGAATGCCTGTTACTGGCTGGAGAATACCTCCTGTCTTACTTTTATGCTAAAGAGAGATGAACCTATCTGCTTTGAGACTGCTCTGTGATGCAAATCAAAGCACAGTAAGAGCAGATGACTGGAGATTGTTTCTGAAGTGCACTCTTGATCAAAGCCTTGATGTGAATGTATTTTTAATCTCCTGGTACAACCATCATAACACACAGAAAAGCCTGACATTTGCAGACACTTTTTACATGCAGGATATGATTGGGTCAATGGACAAACAAATGAAGATTCAGAAATATCCTTTTAAGATTTTATATTATCTTCATGAAATTCAAATACAAATCCCACACAACAAAGTCATTTCTGAACCTGCTTTTTCCAGTCATTGTCTATAATGAATATATTCTTACTACCCCCTAGTTGTTTGTTGGTTCATTTAGTTGTTTTTTTCCAAGGCAGAAAAGGCACCCAGGTAGAGTATGCACACTGGCAGAGTATATGTGTCATGATTTTATTCAGTCTTTCACCCAATTAACATAATTCTTAGTACTGTTCTGTGTTACCAGACTGTTAACAGCCTTCTGAATAATCTTTTTTTTTAACTGTAGCTTTTGAAATAGTCTATGTGTACAGTGTTTTTCTCTGTAATCAGGTGATTACAGAGAAAGATTTTACGGGTAGATTATATTTATCTTACAGTACCTTTCAGAAAAAGATATTGCATGCATGCTATTACATATGTGAAAATCTATGTGTAGAAAACTAAATGCTTACAATTTTTTTTTCTCTACTTAGCCAGTTCTGTCAAATTAGTAGCCTTTCTGTTCTGTTGTTATCTGAAGGGAAAATACATGTTCATGTTTTCATCAAACATCTATAATCAGGGAATAACTATTTTAGCTGTATTTAAAAGAGTGAGAGATCAATTACCTGAAACACTTCTAGACACAAATGGATAAAGAACTACATTTTTATGTTTTAGAGCACATTTCAGTTACTGCACCATAGACTTCTTACACCTTAAGTAATCCTTCCTGGCCTTCAGCTTCTGCTTCAGTAAATTGTTGACCTCTCACAGTTTCTGTACCTCCAGGCAATATGGGGATTTTGTCTTACACTTTCAAATTGCACTGGCCAACTATTTAGATTTATACTGAATTCCAATCCTAGTGCTGATCTATGCAACAAATTTCCATTTTTTAAAAAAAAAAATTGTTTTTTTTCCCTTCTAAAAATGAGATTTTAAACATTATTTTACAGATCTTTTGGATGTCTCATTTTTTCACAATTATTTGGGTTTGAATGATATCCATACATCTACAACTCCAAGAAGAATCAGGACTATTCAGGGAATTATGAACCTGTCAGCCTGACCTTGGTAACAGGAAAGTTCATAGAATAGATCATCTTGATTGCCATCATAAGGCACATATGGAACGACCAGGGGTTAATGAAAGGCTGGTCCTGCTTAAACAACTTGCTCTCTTTTTCTAAAAAGGTGACCCACTTTGTAGATGAGGAAAAGGCTATGGATGTTGTTTATCCAGACCTCAGTAAAGCCTTTGACACCACCTTCCACGGCATTCTTCTGGAGAAACTCACTGCTCATGGCTTGGTTGGGTGTGCTCTTCACTGGGAGAAAAACTAGCTGGCTGAGCCCAGAGAGTGGTGGTCAGTAGAACTAAAATCAGTTGGTGGCCAACCATTAGTGTTCCCCAGGACACAGTATTGGGGATGGTCCTGTTTTATATCCTAATCAACAATCTGGATGAGGGGATTGAGTGCACCCTCAGTCAGTTTGCTGATGGCACCACATTGGGTGGGAGTGTTGAGTGCTGTGGGGTAGGAAAGATCTACAGAGGGATCTGGGCATGCTGGATTGTTGAGCTAAGGACAATTGCATGAGGTACAAGGTGAAGTACCAGGTTCTGTCCTTGGGTCACAAAATCCCATGTAGCACTACAAGCTGGAAGCAGAGTGTCTGGAAAGCTGACGGCAGCAGAGGAGCTGGGGGGACAGCTGGCTGAACACAAGCCAGCATGTGCCCAGGTGGCCAAGGAGGCCAGTGGCATCTTGACAGTGTTAGTAACGGTGTGGCCAGCAGGACCAGGGACTGTCCCCCTGCAGTCAATACTGCTGCACTGCATGTGTGGCCTCAGCAGTTCTGGGCCCCTCACTGCAAGAAGGACAGTGAGGGGCTGGAGTGAGTCTGGGAAAGGGCAGTGGAGCTGGTGAAGTGTCTGAAGCAAAAATCCTGTGAGGAGCAGCTGATAGAGATGGGGGTGCTTAGCCTGGTCCTCCACTTAGCCTGGTTTAGACTAAGTGGAGGCCTCATTGCTCTCCAACTACCTGAAAGGAATTTGTAGCAAGATGAGGTCAATCTCTTCTGCCATATCTGAAGAGAAAGGACAAGGGGAAATTGCCTGAATTTGCACCAGGGAAGGTTCAGTTTAGATATTTAAAAAAAAAAAAATCACTTCAGGAGTGTTTAGTATTTGGAGTAACTGCAGTGCCCCAGGAAGGTGGTAGAATCTGGAAGTCTTCAAGAGGTGCCTGGATGTGACACTTGGGTATGTGGTTTTGGGGTGATTATTTAGCAGTTGGTGCTAGACAACATAACAGTTGGACTAGGTGATCTTGAGAAACATCTGCGTGGTCATTTTTACTTGTTTACTTTTTTCCTTTTGTCACCTTATGAGTCCTGTGGATTTGCCAGCTCTATCTGTCTCTGGATTGTTGTTTCAAAGATACTCACTGAAGAATTCTTTTATAAACATGTATGAGCACTTTGGCTTTGAAACATTTTTGATTGCACCTGTGTTGGTAAGAGACTATGTTTTCAGCATAATTGCTTTTAATCTTTTTTTTTTTTTTTAATTAGGCAAATCAAAATTCAATTCCTGAATTGAGCTTACAATAACATGGTAAACTATATGTGAGGAGGCATTTTTATTACTATGCTAGTTTTATGATAATTTAGTATAATCACTTGAAATATAATAAGCTTTAAAATTCTACTTGTACCTACACTGAACCAGGGAATGGATGAGATTGCTTCCAGAGGTCACTTGCAACCTAAATGATTCTCTGATTAACCAAAGTGTGAATATTGTATGTGTTCATATATTAATTTCTTAGGTACTAGACATTGACTGCCATTCCTACTGACATAAGAATGATCAAGCATGTTTGTGGCACTTCAAGTACAAGTGTCTATAGACACTTTTCATTTAAGCCCTGTACAATGCTGATTAAAATTCCTGAAGGTATGTGATTATATATGAATAGAAGTTTGTAAAAGGGCCAGAAAAAAGTATTTTTTACAAGTTTAAAGAAAGTTTTAAAATAAAAGAATGGCATTATTCAAGAATTGTAATTCTTACTTCTAAATATATCACTAAGATGAGTTTATCACTAGGATTTGGACTTAATTGTATGTGGTCTTTTCCTTGTTCAAACAATTAAGAAATGAGTACTTAAAAATCAATATCTTTAAGATAATAGATTAATATTTTTGTTATAGAAAGCTATTATAGTAATTAAAATTATGTAATATGCCCAAACCCAAAGAATAATAAGGTTCATTTCTTTCTAAAATTATATGACAGCTTTAATAGACATTACTAAAATTTAGAGATATGGTTTGAATATTTAAATATTGTCTTCAACTTTTATTTTAAGTTCACTGTTGGACAACTTTATCATATGGGGATCAAAGATTTGAGTAATGTTTCAGACCATTCTAGTGTTGTTCCAACATATCATTTTATTGTGAATAACTAAATGTCAGTTTGGAACATAATTAATTCACTACACCTTCAAGAAATACCCTGCCATCCTCTTGTACTTGGATAAGATACAGACAAAATTTCTAATAATGAAGATATAGATGTCAACCATTAGGACAGTGATATTATATTACTACTACTACTACTACTACTATTACTACTACTATTACTACTACTACTACTACTGACTGTATTGAGTTTTGTGTGTATTAGAGTCTAAAAATTTTCAAAATTATACAGATTAAGTTTTACTTTTTTCCCCCCACTTCTCTGTGGGCATTAGAATTTTGTGAACCTGTAATTGGTTTCACAAATTAGTGTCCTAAATTCGAAAATCCTGAGGAAACCTTCATTGATGTGTAAGCTGAATCCTAGTGTCTCCACCTGAGGCAGAAAACTGATCAGTCTCTGTATGCCTTGTAATTCGCAGAAATCTTCTATTGATAGTTATTGATGAGTGGGGTTTGAATCTGATTCAGTGAAACAAACAGAAAAAAGATAATGGGTATTATTGACACTCAGAATACTGATCTCTCTGAAAAAAGTACAGCTCTTTAGGTGCAGTATAAAAATGCTAATCTCACAGTCCCTAAAGGTCCACAATGAGCCATAATGGCAGAATTAATCTCCATGAGCCATTTTCTGAGATTTTCCACATATTCATATTTGCCCTTGGATCATGTTTTTAGATTATCTTTGCAATCACATAATGAAAAATGGTTTTAATAAAATGACAGAAGTGCTATTCTGTGCAGAAATAAAGACCAAAAAAAACCTACAACAAATGTTTTGATTGTAGCACTTTGGAATAGTCTTTTATAACAATGATTGGCAGTTTGTAGTAATAGAAACAAAATTGATGTTTGCTTGCACTATGATCTTCTAGATAATACAAAATATTTTTGAAAATTAAGAAATATATTATGCTGTCATTTCACACTTTTTTTGTCTGTGATATATGTTTCTGTGATATATTTTCCTTAGAGAAGAAATGTTGAAGTTAAGTAAAACACCTTGTATATAAGAAAGAAAAAATTGGTCTTATTGCAGCTGCCAGATTGTCTCCAGATTCAAATATATTTTGTATAAAGTAATGTGCAAAACACCTAAAAATTAATATGCCTGTAAATATTTTATTGAAATCATCAGAATATATCTTACTCTCTAAACCTATCTATATCCTTTTTATGGAGGCATAGTATATCTAGATGTAATTCAAGTATTTTTTTATTTAGCTAATAAAAATGTCTACCAAATAGACACTGATAGTGATAAAGAGAGAATAAAACAGTTTGGAAATTACATTATAGATCCATACTTAGAATACATAACATTAGGATAGTTTCAAATGTATTTATTTTTTAGTATTTTTATCTAGATTTGTAATTCAAAAAGATCTTTGGGATTTTTTTCTTTTAAAAAGTTATAAAAAGGCAGGAGTATAAACAGAATGAATCTTTATTGTGTCACATCTGCGTTTTTAAATACATATTGAATAAATTATAACATGTAAACATTTCCTGTGATAGAAAAGCAAATGGTGAACTTTGTATTGGCATGAGACATATTTTATTTCATTTCACTCACTCTTGTTGGCCGTTTATGTTTCTTAAGAACAGGGAAATGAGAGCTGCACAATAAGGCCATGTTATTGGAAGGTATTAAGTTCTTCCTTTAGCCACAAACTAACTCTTGATTAAAGCAAATAGTAGTGGAAAGCAAACAGAAAGAGGAGATGTGGAATCAAACAAAAAATATCTCAAAATTAACAATTTTCTCTATTTCTGTTCTATATTTCTCTATTTTTTTCACTAGTGTCTTTTTAATGAGTATCAGTATGCAAACAGCTATTTGCTTCCGCCAGTAAGATAGATATTCTTATAATTTCTTTATTCTTTGTTTATTCGGATTTTAGAGATATACAAAGCCTACATATTTATCAGAACTCAGTTGTGCTTGAAAGAAATCAGGCATCTGTTCTGTTCTATCAGAGATAAGTTTGACTTATTTTTAGTTTTAAGACTGAACAGCTTAGAAAATAATTGCTTTTGACTGCCTCTAGTTATTTTTAATAATTTTTACTTTGAGAAGGGATAGATATCAATTTGTGCACAAACTGCTATTTTGTCAAAGATTTCATATTAGTGTCTTAGCTTTTCACCTTTCTTATGCAGCCTTTTGTGCATTCCCATTAAGGCAGCTTGTAGAAGTTTTGCAGTGCAGAACAACCAAAATGCAAAAAAAACCCCAACCAACCAACCAACCAACCAACCAACCAACCACCCAACCAAACAACCAACCACCCAACCAACCACCCAACCACCCAACCAACCACCCAACCACCCAACCACCCAACCAACCACCCAACCACCCAACCAACCACCCAACCA
>VZTB01013940.1:1873-25031 GCA_013397245.1 Thryothorus ludovicianus | reverse complement strand
CCAACCAACCAACCAACCACCCAACCAACCACCCAACCACCCAATCAACCAACCAACCAACCAACCAACCAACCCTCAAAACTTCTTTGTGCTCAGTTTCCTGGTCACTTGTAGCTCTGAAACAAAAAATAAAAATCTCTTTATGTGCCATATTTCAGTTTACATTATACTTCTACTTTTCTTGAAATCTATCACTTTTGAACATATATCTTTTGGCCAAACTATTCAAGGACTGAAGATAACAAAAGTCTTTCCAAAATAAATTTTACAGAGGTATCATTTTAGTCCAAAAGCATTGTACTGCAATGTTAACATTACAGCCGTGGTATTTTGTCGTGTTCAGAAATACAAACTGAGTACTTATGTGATTCATACTTTTCCTTCACTTATATTTCCGAGAACTAAATAATATCAACTATAAATATTTTTTAAAGGAGATAGTTTCCATTTGGTTGACATTTTCCTTGAAGATTCAGGTCAAATTGACACAGCTTTGCAGTTGAGGTCTCATAAATGTTGATTAAGAAGAAAAAATGTCTTCCCATCTGTTGCAGACAGATGTATGCTCTTTTAAGGTGTCTGACTTTTTCAGGGAGGTGACTGATGATTTGTGTTCAGCTAGTGTTCTATTATGACATCCAGATCCTCTTTTAGAGAGCTGTTTCCTGACTAGCTGTCACTCATTCTGTAACTGAGCAGTACATTACACCTTTCAAAATGTAATGTCCTATTTAATGACACATTTCTTTTTCTTTTCTTTTCTTTTCTTTTCTTTTCTTTTCTTTTCTTTTCTTTTCTTTTCTTTTCTTTTCTTTTCTTTTCTTTTCTTTTCTTTTCTTTTCTTTTCTTTTCTTTTCTTTTCTTTTCTTTTCTTTTCTTTTCTTTTCTTTTCTTTTCTTTTTTCTTTTCTTTTCTTTTTTCTTTTCTTTTCTTTTCTTTTCTTTTCTTTTCTTTTCTTTTCTTTTCTTTTCTTTTCTTTTCTTTTCTTTTCTTTTCTTTTCTTTTCTTTTCTTTTCTTTTCTTTTCTTTTCTTTTCTTTTCTTTTTTTCCTTGTAAGGCAATCTCACCAATTTTTCAAGACCACTTTGCTTTCTAAACCTCTCTACAGTATACTTACATTCCTTCCCAGTGTAGGAACTTGAATATTAATATACAGTTAAAAAAATGTTGAAATCTCTATGTATCTTTAAAACCTGAAGTTAAAAACATCAACTCCATATAGAATTTTAAAAAAATCTCACTGTCATTAAGTATTTTTTCTCCTGAAGAATTAGCAGTTAAATAATCAGTTATTAGATATCTAACTCATCAAGAAATTCGACCACTTCATATGTGATATCTATTGTGACTGAAATCATAAGGGTACACTGTCTCCAGCTAGACTTAAAGAGAAAGTAATGACGTTTTAATAATTTAAATTTTTTAGCTAGTATCATCATAGCCAAACTGTGTTTCACATCTAGCTGTGTTCACTAATACAGCTTACAGCATTGGCACTTCCAGTTTACATACGGTAATGCTGATAATTTTGTTTCATGAACAGTGTAGAGGTGGGAGGTGCAGGGAAGAGAAAAATAAAGAAAAGTGAAGGTTTGATAAAAGAGATTAGCCAAAAGAAGTCTTCTACTAATGATAATTTTTTTAAAAGCAGTTGTTTGGCACATGATACAAGTATATTTTAAATGTCTAAAGTCTTTACAAATCAGAAATAAGTAGACTAATTATTTAAAATATTCATTATTAAAAGGAATAAAGAGAAAGCAGTGATAAACCTTTCAATAACTGACAAGGAAACATATATAAATGAAATACAAAGAGAGTACGTCTAACTTGAATTTGGACTTCGGTTTTATTATAGTTAATTTTTTGTTGGTTTATATTTACAACATCTGGAAATATAGGAGCAGAGGTGTATTAGGATAAATCAGCCATTCTGATAGATGGCATTAGCCACTTGATCAGGAATTTTATTACCTGCTTATCACAAATGCCAAATTTGCCAAATGGTATAGATTTATAACACAGGCGGGTGTGGCAGTTTCTATTATAAAGTATTAAGATATAACTTAAACATAACTATAAATTTATACTTGTCCTCTATTTATTTTTTGCAACTTTTCTTGCATTTTGATATCCAAATAATAGGTAATACAAACAGATCAAGGACCATAACTATGGAATGAGTTTATACATCTGTGTGTATGTATGTAAATAAAAAAAAATGTAAGTAGTGCATGCTGATAGTGGGGAAATTAATATTTTCAGATAGTAAGTTTATAAATGGAAAAATCAGGTTAGTTTCACTTTCCAAATGGTTTTGGATATGCCACAGCTAGACACAATGATTCTGATTAAAAATCCTCCTATTTTCAAAACGCAATAGATTATGTTGTGATAGTTATGCTTACATAATTCTACTGCTTCATGTAGATTTAAGCTATATAATTATAAAGAACAAGAACATACTGACTTCTCATTTGGATAAAGTTTTTTTAAAAGGGACACATCGCTGTGTCTTAGTTAAGACACAGAAAAGTGGAAAAAAAGTTTTGTGACTAAATGTCAGATTTTGGAGACAAAGGTCAGTTTACAGCTTCTTGTATCAGATTAAGGAATTAACTCTGTAGCTGTGTTTCAAATATATAGACAACAGGGAGATTTTGCAATAAAGATGGTACCATGATGTTACAAGTATTGATACAGAAGATTATAAACTTGTTCTGCTACTGAAATACAAGTAGTTATCACCATTAATCACAGCACCATGAAAATGAAAGCAAAGTTTAAGGAAGATATATTAGAGAAATACAATGAAATTTAATTTTCTAAGGCTGTATCTACTGTTATTTTTAGGACTCCTGATCACAAAATGGTCACTCATTAATAACACACATAAAAGCACACAGTATGTTTAAATAAAGAATTAGTTGTTAGCATAATAGAGATATTAGATAAATTCAAGAAAAAATATTAGAATACATCTAACTATTAGGGAAAATGAATAGTTCATACAGAAGTCTCAATATTTGCTATATATGGTATATTTTATGTGTATTAGATACTGGGCTTTCTTTTTCTCTGTTACACTAGAGCCAATTTTGTCCACTATATTTCTTGACCTGGGGTGAGTGGTTTATACTTGTGCTGTATGGATCCTGTAAATAAATAAATATCTCATTCTAATGGAATAACAACTTGCTATAGCTATCTGTATACAATTATGGTTTTACTTTGCCAAGATAAACAAAAAGCTAGCCATAGAAACCTGGTCATTAAGAGAAATTGCTGTTATAGAAATGAATTAAAGCAAGGCTGTAACTCTCCCCCAAAAAAATGTTCAGACAGGGGAAACCTAACAAACACCAGTCCTGAGGTCCTGAAAGTTCAGTGCAAATGTTGTGGTTTGTTACTAGGAATGGCAATACTGCATTAGAGCACTCTCTGCTTACCAGGTAGTGAGAAACCAGGGTAGAGCAGTGAAGTCTTTTGTAAGAAAGTTACTCTTGGAGACTGACTGGGAATTCTAGTGATGGTTGGGTGTATTGAGACTTATTAACATTGAGGTGTATTTAAACTTACTATGCATATAAGAAAATATTCACAGTATAAATAAATGACTAGTTTAATGATATTTACTTGTCTCACAGCATATATTAAATGGGTGTAAGGTTTTGTTACAGCTAAAGCATGACAGCAAATATTTATTTCTCAGAAAGGAGTCTATGTAAAATATTTTGGAAGGATCACTGCATTGTAAAAAATGAGCAACCTCCTAAACCTAGTGCAGCTGTTAAACATATTTATCTGCCTGTATGCATCATTTGGCCCTGTGTTAGTGTATGTTGACTATGTGGGATTATTTTTATTTGTACACATAGTAAAAAATATTGTGTTTGATGATATGAATTAGTTATATTCTGAAGTCCAAAATTGCTACCTGCTTAGTGTATCTGAAAATCTGTTACATGAAATGTTATACTTTGTGTCCATCTCTCAAGTGAACACTGTGACAGTTTACCCAAGGGAACAGAGATCTCAGTGGGAACATTAACATTCATACACAAAACCCGATTACACGTCCACAATGGATTTGTTGCATGCCTGCTTTACATCTTTTCATCTACAGTTACATGTTTTAACAGGCCTGTAATCATCCGTGTCTTAAGTGACTGTCATACATTTAATCACGTTTCTATTTCAGCTCATCTAAGTGTCAATCTCTTCCAAGATGTAGATGATCTGTATTTTGCATCAACAGGTGATGCATCCTGAGCAGTGTAGGAAACTGTCATTCCTCTTGCTGCACTCCATGTCAAATATCAGTCATAAAAAAAACTGTGAAATGTGGAAATAATTGGAAGAAGGTGGGTGGGAAGCCCAATGCTTTAACCAAATTTGTTTTTATCATCTCATTAAATTCTAATTGAAAATTTTGCAGATTCCACAGAATCAATCTCACTCAGATGGATTTTCTTTCGAGTTTTGTTACAATCCAACATGATGGTTTAATTTGACTAAATTTTTTCAGCAGCTGAGGAGGAGGAGATAAAAACTCAAGCATTGAAACTTTGCGTAATGCCACACACCACGGCAGAAAATTTGGGTGCTACATCATTGCATGACTTGGAGTTTCTCAGATGACTGTAACTGATTTCTTTATTTGTTTGGATTTTTAAGTGTTTTGGGGTACATCTGGGTTCATAGTTTTGTGCTTAATTTGGTTTTGTAAAGTTCTATGATTTCATGTAACTGAAATACTAATAAAACTGTAGGTGAAATACTAATAAAACTGTAGGTGAAATTATTATTTGTTACTAGCACCATGTGAATGAAGAAGATCTAAACATCTTTTTGCTTGCTCTTTATCACTATGTTTCACAGAACGTTTCTACTATTTTTGTAGAAAGAAGGTTTATATGGTGGAGATAACCCTTTGCTTCACATATTGAAGCAATTTTGTTTAATTTGTACTTAAAATACATATTTAATGAGGATAGAAAACATAGTTATATAAAATCCAAATTACTTTTACAGTTCTAATTTTAAAAATCATACTCATCAAGATTGTTTCGCTGTGAAACAACTTGTGCAACCTGATGTAATATTAAACAAGTATCTTCTTCCTGGAATTATTACACAGCCTGTCCCGTTTCATATTTTTCTTTAAAGATGTATAGGCAATTGTGCCCAGAGTCTTAAGTACAGTTCTTTTAATCATTTCCATTCATGGCAGAATTGGACAGTTCACATCATAAGTCCTTTATTATTCCTTCAGTCATTTAAGAGTGTTCTTTGCTCAGGAGGGGAAGTGGAGATGGAGGTGTGAGCTCTTCTCCCTGGGATTCAGGGATAACACTTGTGGAATGGTTCAAAGCTGCTCCAGGGAGGTTTAGACTGGATATCATGAAGCATTTCTTTGCCAAGAGGGTGATCAAACAGTGGAACTCTAGGATTCTAAAAGTGGTTCTAGAGTACGCCTCAAGCCTGTCAGTATTTAGGAGGGTTTGAAAAATACCCTTAATAATATAAGTTAAATATAAGTCAGACCTGAAGTGGTCAGGTATTCTATTCTATTCTATTCTATTCTATTCTATTCTATTCTATTCTATTCTATTCTATTCTATTCTATTCTATTCTATTCTATTCTATTCTATTCTATTCTATTCTACCTTTATTATCCTGCCTTTATTATTCTACCTTTATGTATTCTACACTATCTTATTCTACCCTATCCTATTCCTTGCCTAGCTTGGCCTGGCCTATGCCTGATAACAAAGTCCATATTGCATGTATGGCCATAAGTTCTTGTATTAAGGTAAAAAAGGTCACCAATATGTTATTAAGCATAGAAGATGTCAAAGAAAAAATATTCCATTTAAAATTTTATCTTGATAAAATTATGTTTTTCATTTTCATTTCAGGTTTTAAAGACTTCATACCATTTCTTGGTCAAATATTAAAAAATAGTTTTAGCCTTCAGGGATATTTTGTGGTTTGCTTTTGTTCTAAAGTGCTAGGACACAGTTTTATTATGTTTTCTCCAGCTCTTTGATGCAATGCTGCTACTGTTGCTTAGGATAGATAAGTTTTTTTGAGGAAAAACCTGAACATCATCTATCAAAATGCTTCCCCCAGCCTCCATAACTGCATTGCAAAGTCTCATTTTCCAACTCTCTGAGATAAAATTATATAATGCCACTGTCATAATTTATGCTAAATATAAAAAATATGTACGCAGTGCTTATACATTGTTTTAGAAACAAAAGAAGAAATTGAAATAACATCAGAACACTGGATTTTTAATTAGCTAAAAAGGAAAAAAGGAAATATATAACTCCACCTAAGGCTTGTTGGTTTGCAGGTGTCATTGACATGCAAGTCAAATTTGAGCTGTTCCTGTGTCTTAAAAGCTACTTCATTTGGTCACTGGCCTAGCTTGTCTGAAGTATGGTTTACATTATACTTAATTTTCTAGGCAATATATCTTCATGTTTCTATGTCAATAAGAATTTCTGCAAGAAAGTAACTGAGCACACATCTTTGAAGCAAACTAATATTTAAAACTGGTCCAAAAGGCTTTGAAATCCATCTTTAAGGATATTCTTCTTTTTTACCCTACTATTTTATTGATAGCACAGTTTGTTATTGAGTATATTTTTTTTTTTCCTGGAGTAAATTATTTATATGTTTTACACTGATTTAAAAGTAAGTCATATAATTCTGCAGAGGGAAAATTGCACATATCCTTAACTACTATTCTCTTTACATTTTAATGGCATTTTTACATAATCTCCTCATTGAATATTCATTACAGATGATGTCTTAGCAAACTGACAGAAACTGCTCTGTTTACCCATTTATAATTTGAATTAGAGCCAAATAATATCTTCCACCCAAATGTGTTCTCACTATGACCTGCATATTCGAGCAAATTGCTATATGGTTTTGATACTAATGAGCAGAAATCATCTTCCCTGATTATGGTATATTTTTTATCAGGTCAAGAACAATGCTGATCAAGAACAGCTCTACTCAGATACTTACAAATGCAAAGACATAAAATCAAGATAGACTGTAAAGGAGAAAAGCCTGTAATCATTAAAGTCAATCATATTTACCACTTCCTCTTAGTACATATAAACCTCATGGCACAGGATGAAAATAAATATTTTCATTATCACTGAGATGCAAGGGACATTTTTAACATAAGTATGGGATTTGAGAAAGTACATTCAGGTGCGGGAGATTAGATTTTAAAGCCAAAGCAGGTAGGATTTTATTACCAAAAAGATTAAATATGTAATTAGATTTTGTGTTGTGCTATTTATATATATATTTTGAAATTTAAACTATAAGAAACATTGCTGAACAAGGTTCAAAATGTATATGCTGTCATCACTATAATTATTTTTATGGCTTTTCAAAGAGTTTTCTTTTCACACCATTAGCACTAAAAGAAGATTAATATTTAATATAAATGAATGCAAATATATTCATTAGTAATTTTATTAGAAGTAATTTTAATATTTCAATTCTCCTATATAGTTGTTGTGGGTTGATCTTGTTTGGCTGCCAGGTGCCCACCAAGCTGCTTTTTTGCTCCTCCTTCTCTTCAGGAAAGGAAGAGAAAATAAGATGATAAAGCTCATGGGCAAAGGTAAGGGCAGGGAGATTGCTCACCAATTAGGCAGAATAGATTCAACTTCGGGAAGATTAATTTACAGACAATTAAAAATAGAGTAGAATGGTGAGAAACAACCATAAAAACTTTCTCAAGTCATACTCTTCTGCATCCTTCCTGACTGAATGGTGAAAGGGTGTGGAGAATATGGGCTACAGTCAACTCATTAACAGCTCCTCTCTGCCACTCCTTCACACTTGTGCCCTGCCCTATGGCCGTGCCCCTCTTTTGGGACAGCAGTCATTCATCTACTGCCTGAATGTGGGTCTTTCCCATAGGCTGAAGTTTATGGCTCCTTGCCTTTTTATTTTTTCATGTTAAATGTAATTGTAAAGCTTATTGTCACAAGCTAAGATTCTTATTACTTCCTAGACTGTAGGTTGAATTGAACTTTAGTTCTTGAAAATAATAATAATAGTACAGTAAATTATACAGAAAACAATTTGCTTTTTATTTCAAAAGTACACTTAGGCCAAGAAAGCATGTAGTTGTGTATTAAAAATAGTGTAGGAAGAAAAGCTTAGAAGAAAGCTCAACTTTCAAAGTCAGTTTAAGTTAATCTGTTGACATGAATCCCAAAATTTCATATTCATAATTGCTTGTTATTCATAATGTAAACACAGGGAAAAGTTATTTGCATCTTTTTATTCAGAATGAAGTTAACCTCAATGTATTTAAATTTTGCAGTGTATAATGTTATTTCAAAATTGTCCAGATATATGGAAAAACTTGGTGTCCTGACAATTCAATGTCCATGTAATGTTACAGAGATTTTATTGCAAGGATATACATTCATTCATAGTTCACTAATACTCATCATATATATAAATATTTTGTATGTATAAATGTATAAGTAGTTTATATGTTGTTGCATTATAATTAAGAGTTTTTTTATATGAAGCATGTATTTTCTTATTACATCAAACACTTCAGTACAGCAAAGATACAATTTGTCTATCCATCCTCAAGTAGCAGTTACTTTATGGGATGCTCAGGTATTCAAGATGTTACAAGCAAGGGTAACGTGTATGAGACAGGAAAATCCATATCCCTCTAGAGAGGCAGTAGACAAGGTACAAAAGCATCTTATATAACAGAAAATATCTGAATGTGGACACCTGAATTTAGTCCAAAGAAAGAGACACTATATGCTGACAAACTGCATAGTTTTCCTCTTAAAATTCATTTCCATAAATACAACCTTCCATTAGCACGGTAACATATTTGCTTTATCAGAGTTTCTAGCCTGGCTCAGACCTTTCCAGTCTCTATTTTAAATAGCATTAAACAGTACTTGTATACATTTCTAGTGAATTAATTTAACTGTCGCATTGTATTTTTCTGAGACATTTCAGTCTATAAATATTTTGGCATCTTCTTGTACCTCTGGAGGCTTTCCAGTATGTACTTCAATTGCCTTTTTGCACCATACAGTGTGATGGCAAGATCTATCACACTTCTAAATGAAATAGTTTGTGCTCTTGGAACCCTTTTGTCATAATAACAAGAAACCAACAAGCTCAAGTACTCCTCAAAGGAAACAGGCACTTATGGAGTCTTCTGCTGCTGTTGGCAGAAAATTATCTGCCAACTGCAGGAAATTATCTTTAAAATAAGTTTCATAGTGTTAGAATGCATGAAATAAAGGATTTACCCAACAAAAGTAATATTGGACTTGCAACTTCTTCCTTTGTATGGATTTCCCATAGTTATTTTTTTATTTACGATCATGAATGCAAATCTGTTTTGTTATTTTGTTACTTTTATCTCCTGGACATTCCACTGACCCACATGTCTTTACAAAGGTATTTGAATTCCCTCAGTGAACATTGTACAATGATATTTGAATTGGGACACATAGAATTCATTAGATTTTTTTCTTTTTATGTTTTCTGAAATCTGAATATTTGCCATATTTGTTTCATGTTCCAGATGAAGTTTAAGTAAGAAGAATTAAAGGAAGAATTGAGGAATTATGCTGTTAAATAAGTAATTTTCAAGGACTTGAAAATAATTGCTCTAAGGATTACACATTAAGAGTAGGGCTGAGATTTAACACTTTGGATTCCCACAAAGGGCTCGATCTAGAGAATAGTTTGTGTATAGATGGATATGCACCTCTGATACTTAAACACTTCTTCCTGTAAACCTTTATTTAATGTGCTCTATCAAGCTTCATATGCATTTTGAATTAAAGAAATTAACCTACGATTTAAAGACCAGAAGATAACAGTCAAATGGGGCAAACTAAGTATGCTTCTTCTTTTAAAATTTCTGAGGCAAAAAAAAATTATGTGCTCACTTAAAAAGTTATATTCTCAGCCTTTATTTAAGTCAGAGTTCTTATCTGGTAATTCATGTGGTTTTAGTTTATGTGTAATTTGTTTTTAAAAAATGCTAGCTTGTAGCTTTTCATTTTTCAAATTTAAAGAACAGTATTTTCAGATCTGGTTTTGAACAAAAAGTTTAAAAGTATTTCCTTAAAATATTTCCTTAAAATATTTCCAGTGATACAATTAGCACAATCAGAATTATTTTTCATGAATGGCAAGTAAATAGAAGAATACTTTTATTGCCTTCCTTTCCATTGTTCACTTTAAAAAATGGCATGTTTCTTTAAAGCTTGTATTTCCATATTTGTTTCCTACTGACAGTTGGAGCAGCAGCAGAAGCAAAAAAGAAAGCCATATATTTGGCATTTTCCTTTGGCAGGAAATGAGAAATAGATCATCCTACTATATCAGAGACTCATCTAAAATTGTCCAAAACTGACAAATTCCAAACTTTTAGTGCGAACATATGAATAATTATCCCCTCTTGAGATTCTGCTTTTTATTGTTTTCATTTTATCTTTCAAACCTAAATCAAATTGATCGATAATTCATTAAAAATATGACTCACATAAATGTGAAACATTCATTGGACTTAAATTCTAATGCTATATACTGTTCTGTGTACTTAGAAATGCCAACATGTTTGTATACATATCAAACAAACTGAAAAAATAAGAAATTGTTTCAGTGATTAGGATGGTAAAGTGAAATTCCACATGATGTTCAGACACTATAGCTGAAGATTAAAATCTAACTTGGCAACAAGCTGCTTCTCTGACTGAGTAACAGATTGTGGCAGCTCTGTTAACTCTGAAATCATCATTATGGATTTTTTTTTATGTCTCCTTCTACAGAATAAACAAAACTGTGCTTGAAAATGTGCTCATTCCCTAACTGTGGGTGTATTTAAATTCCTTAAGTAGATGATTACTTATAGATTTATATTACATAATCAACAGCTACCACTAAAAATGACACTTTATAGTATCAAGAATATTATTACTCTCATTTTTGCAATTAATTCTCTATTTTTTGTAGGTTTGGCTTCCAGCCACTGTATGTCCATCCTTTTTATCTATATATTAGAAAATTCTTCCTTTTTGCAGTAGTCTAAGATTAGTGTCACTTCATAACTTTTATTACTTGAACAAAATGAACTGATTTTTCTTAAGATTGTTCTTATTGTTTTCTTCCAAAGATCGCAGATTACTTGGCCTTAACTTGTTGAGGAAGGGCTATGTTGGATATGGTAAATACATTCAAAGTTATCTATGTTATCAATGGCAATCCAAAATAAAAAAAGCTGTGGGGAAAAAGACAATCTGTGTTTACTGACCTGAGAAGTGTTCCAGGCATGGGGCAGTCACATGACAATAGTCATCATAAAACAAACTGGTGGATTTTTTCTTTGTTTTGTTGTGACTTTAATTTTTTCCTCCTTTGTTTTAAAAACAGCATCAGCATTTTTGATTTTACATTGTTTCTACTCTAAGATATATTATTATTGTTATTTCCTTCTTAGCTTTGTTTAATTTCCACCAGATGTGGTTATTAGGCTAATTTTCAAGTCATTAGTGGAGGCTAAAAGGAAAATAAATTCCATAGAATGAGAATATAAATTATGTATAAATTATAAATGTCAATATTGAAAAATAAGCACATTTCTTTTTATAATTGTTTTTTAAGAAACTACAATTGTTGGATAATGGTAGTACCAAAAGCCTTCAACATTTCTTTAAAATAATAAACAGAATAATCTTGGTCTTTTCAATAAGTTTATAGTCATTCAACAAAAACTGGAAGTATTAAAATTTTACTAGATAGGCCCTTGTATTGGCATCAATTTTATTTTGTCTGGTTGGAGCCTATTTCAACCTGGTAATTACAAATTATTCATTTTACATCTTATTAATTGCAGCTGTACCTATGCCAAATTATGAATAATAATTTGGCTGGGATAAATTGTTTATCTTTTTTAAGGGCTTTGAGAGAAAATAAATTACTTGATTTACAAAGGAATATAAAAAAAATTATGCCATCTTTCACAATTAATCACCCATAAAATTTGTGCGTTAGAGTTACCTAGTTTTATTACTACTTGTAGTCAATTTTTTCTGTTTTCTCTTTCTCTGGATTTTGGCCATAATTACATTGCCTCTTAAAACTTAAAGACATATAACTGTAGGAGAGATGGGCTATGGAAAGAGCAGAGTTTTGAGAATTTTAAGGAATACTGGATTCTTCTATGTGTTCTCTAATACTGGCGATATCTTTTGACACTGCTTCTATGTTATGCTGTTCTTTAAGTGAAATAGGTGCTCTGAACCTTGGTTTAAAACTCTACTTTAAAATCTGGCTCCATTCTGCTAAAAATTTTACATATATTTAGGAATGTGAAAGACTATAGCAATTGTTCCATATTAGTATCTAGAGAAATGCTTTCTTTTGCTTTCAAATCCCTTTAAGCATAAGGTGTTCACAAAAGAAATGACAGAATGAAAAAAATTTTAATATTTATGTTACTTTCAATGTTTATATAGCAGCAGGGAGAAGATGCAAAGTAGGAAAATACTGTTACATTTTTCAATGAAATGGAATAACCTATAACAGTTGCAAACAGCTTTAATAAAAAGACTTTAACATATATTCTTTTTCTTATTTTAAAATTTCTCATCATGGATGTTCAAGGGTGTTTTATTTTCTGATTTCAATGTATGATTGTCTTGGTTTGAATGACAGGTGTCTGCTAAGGAATGCAGGAGCCCCCTTAGAATGAAGAATGTAAACCCCTTCCCTCCAAATTATTATAACTTTGAAATTAAGGTGCTCTCAGGCAAAGATATGGGAATAGGAATAACAGTTCTTTATTAGGAGAACTAAAATAAAATAAGCATGCAGTATTAAAAAAACACAAACCCACTTAAAGAGTCAGAATACAACCTGATACCCTGTTGGTCAGGGTGTTGGCAGCAGTCCCATTAAATGGTGGCTGCAGTCCATATGGAGTGGCAGTTGTGTCTCTGTTGAAGCAGTGATCCTGGAGAAAGGTGCAGCCCTCCACTGAGGGCCCAGTGGAGACAGATGGGCCTGGTCTTCCTCTGCGAGCCCAGTGGAAAAGGTTGCTTTGGTGTCCCAAATCTCAGATTTTTATCCAGGTAAAGAGGTTCGGCTCCTCCCCCTGGATGGAGCATTTCCCAATAGGATAATGTAATTTTATCAGTAGATTCAATGGCCCATTAGCAGAAGATCTCTCCCTGGAGGGAGGATGGGTCTGGAACAGATAAAGAAACTGCTCCAGATGGTTTCTTATCAGCTGGCCTATTAACAGAAGATTACATCACCCCTCACCCCAGTTCCAATAAATGGTGATGGAATACACACTTTTGGCAACATTTTGCACTGCAATCCATGATAATGATATGGTAGGTATTTTTCAGGCAACAAATTCTCTCATTGTATTTTTTCATTTTTAAAAGATGTTCCTTTAAGCAGGTCTTGTTATTTTTTAATTATTGTGGGGGTTGTTTGGTTGCTTGGTTGATTGGTTTCTTGGTTTGGGTTTGTTTTTGTGGGTTTTTGGGAGATTTTTTGTTTGGTTTTGTTGATTTGTTTGTTTGGGGAAGGTTGTAGGGGGATGGTTTTTTCTTTTCTTTTTTCTTTTTTCTTTGGTTTAGTTTCATTTTTTTGGGAGGAGATAAGATAAACTTCTACTAGTACTTTTATACTGTTTTGAAGTTGTTGGCTTGATCTGCTTGTAAATATAACAGATATCTTATGGGAGTTTTCATTTCTCCTTGCATCTTAAAACAAAATTCACTGCTCTTTTTACTCTCTATTTACACTATGCATATTTTTATAACATATATAAGAAATAGTAAAATAGGCCTTCTTAGTAGTGAAAAGGACATACACACCTAGATGTTTTGGAGATGTAGCATTGCCATGTTCCCTATTGCTTTCTCCAAGCAGAATATCCATACAGGCATTTCCTACCACCCTGGTGCTGCCTTTATCCATTGCTTACAACAGCAGTTATGCCAGCAGAAATATAAAGTATGGGAGTATCTAGGATAAAGAATAATGTTTCAAATGAAAAACTAATTATGACAAATGCACTTGCAGAACTTTCATATAGGTACCTCCTTATGTGTCTCATATTTTTATTTTCTTGTTTTCTCTCTTCACAGTCTATTTATCTAATGAGAAGAAATCATTCTGAATTGCTTGTAAGGGAATTTTGTCTCGCACCTTTCAGAAAGCAAATAGGATCATTCTTCTGTAAGAAGAATGTAACTGATCATCCAGAAATAAATATAATATGTTTGGAAGCAATTTTCATGTTTTCAGTTTTTCTAAATGAAAATTAATTCTTTTCTTCATTTAATCTGTTCATACTAAGCATATGTAAATGGTGATGGTTAAATTAGTATTACTGAAATTTTTAATTGTAAAACAAAATTGAATTTGGATAACCACCTCAGAGCTGCTTTTTTCCTCCCTTGATATATAAATCAATATTGCTTAACATTCTTGGTATATTGTGGTATATTGTGATATTATTTGATCCTCAGTTTTTCCTGTGCTGTACTCATATTTATATCTGTACAAAACTGTCCGGCATTCTTCAATTTGCCATCTAACAAATTTTAAAATTCTTAAAATTCATAGCTTTATCTACAGACAAATTTTAACCAAATACATGGGTAAATATTAGTTTCCCATAGTCATCAAAACTCCCATATATTAATTAGAAACAGTAATTCCAAATGGAAGTTTGCTCCACCTTAATATGACTTATGTCAGTCTTACTAAAATGCTTGGTAAAATTTTGTAGAAGATTTTTCTGGGAATTATTGAAAAACACCTGAAGGATTACACAGTCAATGGTCACAGTGAACAATTCTTCATGAGGGGAAAGTCCTGCTTGACATATTTAATTTCCTTTTATGATAGGATAACCCACCTACTTGATCAAGGGAAACCAGTTGATGTGATCTTTTTGCATTTCAGTAATTTTTTTAATACTGTGTTTCACAGGACTTTTCTGGACAAAATGTCCAGAACTCAACTGAATAAACACATCATGTGAGCAACTGGCTCACAGGTTGAACACAAAGGGTGTCAGTGACGAGTGACACCAGACAGGGGACTGTCATTAGTGGGGCCCCACAGGGCTCCGTCCTCAGCCCAGTTGTCTCCCACATCTTCATAAATGACTGGGATGCAGGACTGGAAGGAATACTGAGCAAATTTGCAGAGGATACAAAAGTAAGGCGAGATGTTGACTCCCTCAAAGGCAAAGGGGCCCTGCAAAAGGACCTCAATAAATTAGAGTATTGGAAAATCACCAACCATAGAAAGTTCAGCCTTCCATAGGAATGCAAAGAGCTGTATTCTACGCCCGGTATGGAGAAATTCTAATTGTATGTATAGACAAGAAAGTGGAATCAGAGTTGTGGAAATGGACCCAGGGATCCAGGTCAATGACAAGTTGAACATGAGCCAGCAGTGTCCTGGCAGCCAGGAGGGCCAACCCTGTCCTGGGGGCATCAGGCCCAGAATTGTCAGCAGGGCAAGGGAGGGGATTGTCCCACTCTGCTCTGCACTGGGGTGGCCTCACCTTGAGTGCTGTGTGACAATTTTGGGCACTGCAATAAAAATAAGGACATTAAGCTATCAGAAGTCATCCAAATGAGGACAACAAAGATGGTGAAGAGCCTTGAGGAGAAGCTGTGTGAGGAGCAGCTGAGGGCACTTGGTCTGTTCAGCCTGGAGGAGACTGAGGGGAGACCTCACTGCAGTTACAGCTTCCTGTGAGGGGAACAGGAGGGGCAGGCACTGAGCTCTGCTCTGTGGTGACAGTGACAGGACCCGAGGGAATGGCCTGAAGTTGTGCCAGGGGAGGGTTGGGTTGGGTGTCAGGAAAACGTTCTGCATCCAGAGGGTGGCTGGACACTGGAACAGCTCCCCAGGGAAGTGGTCACAGCACCAAGCCTCAGGCTCATGGCGTATCCCCTGGGGCCATCTTGTACAGGGCCAGGAGCTGGACTCAATGATCCTTGTGGGTTCCTTCCAACTCAGGAAATGTTATGACAGAAAAGTGCCATTTTCTGTCCAATGACTGTGAAAAATGCGATGAGTAGACTGGATTCTTACTGGTTTTGTGTTAAAATTTAGTTTTTATGAGTCAGGTTAAAGTTGGTCCTCTTAACTCTTAACCATTTCAAGATCTTTCCAAAAGATTTTATGTGTTAGCATAGAATAACAATTATCATGGAAACAAAGATAACAGGATTTTGTTTAATAATGTGTAATATATATTCACAATGTATCTTCCATAAAGGAATGTTTCTTGTCACATTTCCCATATGCTTAGCCAGAAGCTTAAAACTTTTATTTATGGTTTATATTTAATTACTTTTTTTCTAACTTATTTTAGTATTAAAGAGGTGAACATTCATATTGGTTTTTAAAGTGTTGTGCAAAAGAATTTTTGAGTCTAACCAAATGTATTATTTGGAGTCAAACCAAATCTATTATTTAAATAATACATTACCATATATTTTTATGGAGTATTCTATCATGTTTTCTCCTTCATATGAGATAATAATTGCATTAAAAGTCTTGCAGTTATTTTTCTTGCCAGGAGCAACTCTTTTTTTATGCTTCTACATATTTTTTTCCTTCATTTTGGCTATATTAGTCTTGATTTAATAATGAACTTTTGCATATTAACCACTGATATAATCTAGAATACATTATCAGGGGAAGATGGAAATGTATATTGTTATATCTGCAGCATATTGCCTCAAATGCTTATGATTATTGACACTATGGACAAGCAAGGTATGAGACCCAGCCAGCAGGGCTTTAGGAAAGGCAGAGACAACCTGATCTTCTTATAGGTGACCCCCCCAGTGGATGAGGGAAGGGCTGTGGATTTTGTCTGCCTGTAGGCTTTTCTTTGGGTTATAAACAAAAGCAACATAGTACAATGTAAAGAACACTCACTTTAGTGGTGTAAGTGCCTCTCTACAGTTCATTGTATTAGACTTTTCCTACACAGAGGAGGCCTGGCTTTCTTTTTTAATACTGAGATAGTTTAAATAACTAGCTTGGATGATGCTTTCTTACAGGGCTAAAATTTGATTGAGATGAATTCTGCCTTAATGATGACATAGCAATAAACTTAAGTCGATCAAAGTCATGCTTTTCTCATGTTTCTTCCAAAAAAGCAGCATAATAAGGCTTGTGCTGAAAGCTCAAATGTGATCCAAATGTTGTTTCTATCCCAAAAAACAGAAGAAAAATTAACTGCACTACATGTAATGGCTGATGTTGTCTGAGAGCTTACCCAGGAATATCTCCAAAAGTTAGTATATAGATAAAATAAATAACAAATTATGTGGAAAATCACTGACTCTGCACTTTCATGTCAAGTTCTTTATGGAAACCTTTGTATCAGATTATAAAATTGTACAATGTCCTGATGTATATGCACATATATGTCAGCTGAAACTACTTGCCAATACTGAACTCTAAAATTGTTTGCCTTTGAATTGTTCTTTTATATGAAACTAAGTCCATTTTTGTACTTTATTTTATCCTAAAAAATTACAGTTTCGTAAACGGCTTTTCAAAGAATTCTGAGAGTTATATTTGTAATTTTTTTGGCAATTCATGACTAGGCATTGTGTGGAATCACACTTTTATGTTAATGATTTATGCAAGGAAGTTTGTGTTTTTGAATTTCTGTGAACTAGCCTCCTCCATCTATTTATGAATTGGTAGTTCATATGTTCTACCTTGTTATTGTATAATTCAACAGATAAGAATGCTTTAATATATTTCCAATACTAGCTATACAATTTTTATATAGCTAGTACAGGTAAAAAAAAAAGAAAAATCTCACTTCAGTAAGGAACAATTATCACCAATTAGTGGTGACTGGCATCTTTGTATCTTTGTGATACTTCTAAAGTATTATGGCAGTGACTTGCTCCTAAGTATTAGAAAATGCAGAAGTTTCTGCACTTGTGCTCTTTCAGTGTATCTTTCAAAAATGAAGAAAGACTTACTGAAATAATTATTGCCTCATTATTTGATTTATAGTAGGCAAATAATTCAAGAATGGAACAGGTTAGATAACGTTTGAGAATGTTTTGAAGTAACTGAGTTATTTAATTTTAATAGGTCATAAAGCTTGCTTTTGAAGAGTTTGAACTGGAGAGAGGCTACGATACTCTTACTGTTGGAGATGCTGGGAAAGTTGGTGATACCAGAACAGTGTTGTATGTGTAAGTACACAACTTCAAAAGTTTTCCTTGGAAATTTACTGTCATGTTGTTTCTTCCAGGTCATGATATATCTACTTAAATTTGCAATTGTAATGTATGGAATTTGATAATTAATGTAAGATTAAAATTCAAGTACTGTCAAAGAAGATTGTTCATTACAAAGTTCACTTCAAATCCTTAGTAGCATCTTTATAGGCTTTAGCCTTTGGGACTGAAAACTGCAAATTTAATTTTTTGTATAACTGTAATTGCATTCACAAACAATTAAGGGACTAAAATAACAAAAGACTTGGATTTCAGCAAACAGAAAATACAGCTTGTGTAATGAAAGTAAGGCATTGATTGATCTCAAAATTTGAATATTTAAAATTGGATTTGTGTATAAAATTTTAATGAAAGGACATAGTCCACTCTTCAGTAAATTTAAACATGCTTTATAGAATAATATTATATAATGTCATATATTTATAGTGTTGGCATTTATATAAATTTGAAGGAAAATTGCAGACTGGGTAGCTACTCAATATACAGCTCTTCAATACTATCTGGACTAATCGAAATAATAGAACTCTGTACAGATTAATTAATCTCACCTACCTTAACCATCTCATTTTTGTTGCATATACTCTTTTTTTTTTACTACATAATGAGAGCTTGTGGTTGCCAGGATATTTTGACTATCACTTAGAGGGTTGAGTTATCACATGAATACTGGTCACCAAACACAAAACAAAATCACGGATTTGATAAATTATTAATGACTAAATAAAACAAACTAGGAGCATTTATGTCATAATAATATTACTTGAAATAGCATAAAAATATGTTGGATAAAGACAGTATTGAACACATTTGATAAAAAAAATCATTGTAATTTTCTATATTAAGGAAGTTATAATCCATATAAATAATTGGCATGTTTCCTTTATTTAATTATAGCTAATGAGTGCTCTTAACACCCACATATTTTGTTTTAAATAAACTAGAATATTTTTGCAGGGACAAATCTGATGACAATAACTTTATTATATGTATTGGTTTATGAATATTAAAAATTATTAATTGCTAATTTCTGATCTTTCTTATCAAAGTTCTTAGAAAAACCCTAGTTTAATTTAGCTTAAAAGGTATGATGGAAAATGATTGAATTATTTGCTCAATGCTTGTGTTTCTTGGGTTGCAATACCAAGTAGCTGCTACTGAGTAAATTGAATTCTATTTTCAGATTATCTGAAAAGGAAAAAAGAAAAATCAAAAATGAAAGCAAACAAAAAATCCCCTGTTTTGAGAGCTGACACATGCTAACAATAAAAACATAAACTGGGAATGGATTTTCACATCTAAGTTTATTTTTTGCTTGTATTTTGCAGACCAGTTGTGTAATGCAACAGTCCTGGTGATGTTGGTTTAACTACTTGTAACTGACAAAAGGTTTTGCATTTTTTGCTTTCTTTTTGAATTGGGATGCATTTTTGCTCATAGAGGTTGCAAAACTCCTTAAGAGTCAAGTCTTTATTTGTTATCCCAAACTGTTAATTCTGCTTTGTACACCGTGCATACTTCATATGTCAAAATTTACCAAATTTATGTCAAAATTAAAATTACGGGTCTGTTTTTTTTTTTTACCACTCCATATGAAGACATTTAGCCTGTGACTCCTAGCCCACATCTATTTTCCATGACTGCATAAAAAATAAAAAATCTTAAAATATTATTTGCTTATATTGCTATTTAATAAACAACACTCCATAATAACATCACTTCCTATAACTTTTTTTCACTTTAATAACCATTTAAAAATCCTTCAGCAGACATCCACTTTTAGATCCATCACTGGCATTTCTAGAACTAGTGCAATGGTCTCACTAGAGACACACTTCTAATCATTTCTTCAGTGGATTTTTTTGACTAAAATGACAACTCTTATATCCCTATTACTCCACAGCCCATCACTTAGGGTTATGGTACAGTGGTGGTCCTACCATCTTTACTGTAAATTGTATGTTTGATGAAAGTGAAATCTGTGCAGATAAATTTATCTGCCTTTTGGGTTGCAAAATTAGCATTACTCTGAAAACCACTTGAGAAACAAAATTACTAATAACTGAAATATACTGAAACACAGGACGACCCAAAGAAAAGCTATAGTGTCATGATAATTAATAATGAATCTAAATTTCTATTGAGACTGTTCTTAAGGTTATTAAACACTGGATTGTATCATGCTTTATGAAATACTTTGTATTCAAAAAGCATCACAGATATGTGCTACTTCACTTGCTTTTCAGAAGGGTCTTCTGTAAAAGTAACATCCCTCATAAAACACTAGGTCCACTTGTAGAGTACATTATCATGAGAAAGTTCATAACTAAATGTCAGAGTGATTTTCTTATCAAATTTTTTATTAGTTGGTTGTAATAACATCTGTTACATTTAATGAGCTTTGAGCAGCACCTTGCAGTTTCTTATTCATCCCAGGAGAATGAAGGAGCTTACAACAAAGATTTTCTGACTAGATTTAATTTCTAAATTTCTCGGGGTAACCTAAAGAAATAATACAGCTTTTCTTAAACTCTTCAAGCTTCTGTTGGCAGACTAAATAGCAGCATTTCTGCAGAAATTCTGCAGAATACCACTGTAGAATCTCATGCATTTAATACTAAAACTTTGTAGCTGTTATGATTTAGTTTGAACACAGTATGCTAAAATAAATATCTTTCTAAATTCAAATATAATTCTAAGTATTTGAGTATTTCAGCTTGGCAGAAAATTGTCATGTCTCTACATATAAGCCTCAGCCCCATGCAAATTTCCAGTTCTCAAGTGCTCAAGCCCTTAAGGAAGTAGCTGCCTCTTTATTGGGTGCTGTATTGTAAATTTAGACATTAATAACAAACACTGTATTGTAAACAAACTCATATAATGAGCTCAGTCCTTCCCGGATGTTTATAAGTCAGTCATCCTGTGAACTTTGGAATTGTCTAAAGGCAGGTCAGTAAATAGGAGACCTTTAAATACTTCATGGAAAGAAGATTGAGGGAGTTGAGAATCATGATATAAAAATGATCTGTCCTAGGGCAAACTTTCCATAATGTCTGAACTCTCATCCATTAACAATTGTCTGTGTAACCTCAAAGCTGTAGTACTAAAGCTAGAGGGGAATATGAAGGAATCTTGATGTTTAAAAAGGAGAAAAAAATTAAGTGTGGACTCCCTGTTTTTATTTTTTTGGATAAAATTGAGAAAATAATTAGAAAAAGTGTTTTAAGTTCATGAAAGGCAGCACTGAGATCATACAAAACTCAATATACTTTGATGAAGAGCAAATTATTTCAAATTAATTTTATACATTTCTTTGAGAGTCTAGTTGACATATTAATTAAATATCCCTTGGTTTTTAATTTATTAAATTATTTCATTTTAATATTTATAATAAAATTTTCTAAAAATCTAGTCAACAATAACTTAATTAATTAAAGGGGGATATTCACATCAATTTTATGATCTTTAACAATCTTTATTCATCTTTAATTCTTATTTGTTGGGAAATTGGATTGAAATTGTTGGATTATGTAGGCTGAGATGATTAGCTCTGGAAAATGGTAATACAACTTATTTAATACTAATCTAAATATGCTTGGGTTATAAAGTTTTAAAAGCAGTTATTTCTTATATTTAACAGAGTTTGGCTTGAACTAGTGACTACCCTTTCAAAATGATTAGTGATCATCATATGTGAGGCGATGTTTATCAGTCAGAATGTTTCCTGCAATGTCCTCCTTTCTGTTTTGAAATTATTGTGTACTAAGCCAACACATTGCTTTAGAAGGTCTGCTTTACCTCCAACTGCTATGGTTTATGTTTTTCATACAGCACTTACATTAAAACTTAATCTTTTAAAATGATTCCCTTAAAACATTAATCTTTTAACTATTTCCTGTACAGAAACTTGTTAGTTGATAGTGATACATTAGTGATTCAAAACCAGTTGCTTATGTCAGCTATTTCAATACACAGTGAAAACATTCATGGTAGTAAAATGCTTTTTAGTAAACCTTTATCTTTTTTCTTCTATTCATACAAAGTTTGGAAACTCACTGGGGGTTTAGAAAAGAATCTACCCTTTCATAACTGTTGAAAACCAATATTTCTGGTCCTGGAGACCATTCTCAATAGCTTGGATCTGACTTCTAGTGAATAACAAAGCAGAGATTAAACTGTTGCAAAAAACTGCTTTCTCTTAAAGTTGTTTTTTCTGAACCAAAGTTCATCTCCCCATGCAATGAGGTTAGCACCAGCCAGACTGCCCGAATGGCTGATCTGCAAGTCTCTGTTCTTGAACTTGCAGATGATTTGATCTTGAGATGATTACAGACTGGGACAAACTCAGAGTCAGCAACAGCATGTGTTGGTAGACAGATCTGCATCCCCTAAACATTTGATCTACCCTCTCTGCCATCCTAGTTGAAGGATGTAGTTCTATCTATGGAGGTATTTGCAAGGAACAAAATCAAACAGAAACAACAAAACCACAACTAAACCAGCAAACAAGACAATAAACCACAATAAAACAGAAACAATAAACAAAAACACACAAAAAAAAACCCCACCACACATAAAACTATCACCACTACAAAAAAAATAATTCTACATTTTATCGATCTCTGCTTTTGGCTTCTTTTTTCATTTTTGTGGGGCTTTTATTTTCTCCCACTTCCTCCTCCTTCCCCTCCAAAAGTCTTGGCCTTCCTCCTATACCCCTAGATGTGAATCTGAGAAAACAATTTTATTTTGTTTGGTTCACATCTACCATCTGTGGATAGGATAGACCACTGGCACTCTGAAGG
>VZTB01013939.1:184142-197911 GCA_013397245.1 Thryothorus ludovicianus | reverse complement strand
CTCGGCTCCCACGATCACCACCTATTTTGCAGCCGAGAGGTTATGTGTTCGCAGGACTCGCACTGTGGATAGCCTGGAGGTTGCTCATCCCAAACGCTGGCAAGGGGAGGGAGTGTTTTCGCTTCTCGTCGAGGGTGGTTGTGAGCGGGGTTACTGCCGGTCACGGCCGCAGGGCGTGCGCCGCCTGCGCTGCTCGCTTTCCACTTCTGCAGAGCGCCTCCGATCCTGTAAACTGTACTTGTGCATTTCCTTTAAACACTGCTAGCAAAATCGTAACGCAAGCCCGTCCTGCACCACAATTACCTTGCAAAGTATTTTCAGTAGTCCCAGCGGTAACGCTGCCTGAATGAGTCTTCTGTTGGGCACAAAGCTTGCAGCAGCGCTGTATGGATTTTAGCATGGAAGGATTACTTCTGCTGAGAATTTTGATCTTGGATCAACCAAAAGTGTTCAAAAGAGACTTACAAAACCTCCAGGCCGACACCAAACCATTCTTTTCTGAGCTTGCAGTATAAGATGGAGAAAACAGAACTAGGAATACTTTTCTGAGGTCTTTTCTAGGAGTGAACTGAAATGTTTGCTTGCTCTGTAAGAGCTGGATATCTCTACAGTGTTAAAACCACAGTGATGAGGCATGCACAACAATTTTTAAAAGAGCTAAAATAAGTACATTGTAATGTGTTTACTGAGACCAGACGTGAATCCTGCAGATGGGATTTTGTGTTTGAGGAGGTTTAAAGACATGCTTCCTCTAGGTAAAACTTACCCAGTCTCAATTTGGCCTTATGTATTAATTCCATAAAATTACCCTGTAGTCATTAGCCAGGAAAATCAGGTGAATAGTTTGTTCTTCTGTGTTGTATGTAGTTACAACATGGCTGTTCCTACCTATGTTTCGAGGACAATGCTATAAAGAATGGTAAAAGTGATCCTAAGTGGCCTGTGAACTGAAGATACGGATTATCCATGGAGACTTCTAGCTTGGTTTCAGGAGTGTTTGTAGGTATTTCTGACACTAATTGCATTTTTCTTTTTACATGTTGTAACAGAAGGATAAGTTCTCAAAGCACAACACAACAATCCCCCTTTGGTCTAGAAGAGACAAAACTGAAGAAAATTTAATGCAACCATTTGTAACATAATACACATTCACAGTTTTTGTATACCACTCCATAAAGGAAATGTAAGTACAGTTTGTCTTTAAACACTTCCAATCGAAATTAATGAATATTTTTATTCTTTCATGAGGTACAGATTGCTTCTATTTAGCTGTTTAAGCCGTAGCATACACTTGCATGCATGATATTTGGACAGCAATGTAAAATGAAGCAGTAAAGAGGAATAATGTTCCCTCACTCTTAGAAGCAGCTTTGTGATTAGCTATAAATGCTTATGTTTTCTCTCACTCTTCTGAGTTTTTTTTGGGTGTGTTTTTTATTGGAATTCCGCCCATTGTCCCCTTACAGACTTTCTTCTCCCTCTCTCTCTTTCTTTCTCCCTCTCTCTCTCTTTCTCTCTCTCTCTCTCTCTCCTCTCTTGTTACCAAGTTGCTGGATGAAGATGTTTACTGGTCATCCCTAAGCTGCAAAAAGGCAAAAATACAATGAGGAGAAATATTTTGATTTGCTATAGGAAATGAAGAGAGGTGGTAGGAATGTAACCATTCTATCAGCTTTACAGTCTTTTGATGTTGTTTTCCCCTCCCCTTGCGTTGCCCACAGCTGTTGACGTAGATTTTCCACCTGCATTTGTTTTCTTTCACTTCAGGGGTATTTAAGGGAAACTGCACAATTGCTGTTTACTAAGTACTGAACCGTCTGGGGGCCCATTAAATATAAAAGTGAATCTTCTGACTTCCTCATGAATACAAGATTTACAAAAGCTGTAATTTTTTTGTCCCTAGTGGGATAATGAGATTGTCTGATTTACAATTATTCACGCAATTTTATTACCTCCTCAGTTTTGTAGTAGCTGTGGACTTGCATGCATACCAGTAAAGAAACAGTTTTCATACTTTACAAGAAGTGTCAGCATGCTCGGGAGGACAGAATTACAAGCTAAAATTGGTGTAGATAAAACAATCTTTTGAAGTGGAGCATACCAGAGCTAGTATTGCAGTCTCTTTCAAAAGGCTCTGCCTGTCATGGATTGCCTTCTGGGTCTGTGCTTGTGAGTGCTTGTATTTTTCGTGCTTCCTTTTCATCTGCCCTTACTCTTTGTCCCTCCAGATCTTTGTCCCTCCTAGTGTCACTTCAATGGTGACTCAGACTTCTAGCTAGAAATCCCAGACTGCAGCAGTGGAAAATGTTGTGCTTCAGGCAAGTGCATCTCCAAATCTGTCTCACAGTGTTATGTTGAAGAACACAGCGCTTTCAAACATCATTCCTCCCCTACTGATTTTTAAGATGGTTTTACATTTCTAATAAGGACAGCTTAAAATGTAAGAGAGCTGTTCTTGAGAAGGACATCTTACACTGGATGGTAGAAAGCGCATGCCCCTATGATGTTTCTGACAAGACTGGACGTGTCAGCTTGAAAACTAAGCCAGTTGAGCTGGAATTTTATTGTAAACTGCACTGTCTTTAAAAATAGCATGGATTTCCAATTCGGTTTCCTTGCAAGTGTAATTGGAGCCCTGTTTAATGGAATATTCATTGTCTGGCCTACTAACAGGCAAGAACTCCAATTATACCTCATGTAGAAGTCCTGTGCAGTAAACACAGCAGTTAGGATCTTCAAGTCTTAATTTTCAGTTTCCCTTTGTGAATTAGGAATTTAGCATTAGAACTAGAATGACACAGTCTTATCTCAAATGTGGGATTTTTTTTGGTCAGGTTTTTTTTTTCTCATTAGCAGGAATATCCACATTAGCCTCTACAGACTGAAATTAAGACTTCAGTCATGTAACTGGGATTTTATAAATGGATTCCTGAAATGATTTAATGAGATATATGAGGCTGGGTAGGGAGCTAAAGGGATTTAATTTTTATAAAAGTTCACAGTCTGCAAAAACTTCAGGTATGCAAAAAAATTTTATATGCTGCAATAATTGTCTTCATTTTTGGTGCTTACATAATATGTGACTACTAACTGGAAGTCTTATGCATTACCATAGCACAAACAATAAAATGTGTTGTGGCAACTATCACATGTAATAAATTAGATGATAATAAATCCTTTTGCATCTGGATGGAGGTAAAGTAATAAAGGAAAATATCATGAAGAATCTGAAGTCAAAATGAAGGTAAGTGGAAGCTAATTGTTGTAACATAAGCTTTCCTCCCTCAGAAAAATTGAGTTCTCTGTTTCTTTGTTTTCAAATTGATGTCCAACATATGATTAAACAAAGTGGTGAATATTTTTCTATACATGCAAGAAATCTGGGTACTTTTCTCAGCTGAGCTCCCTTTAAATTTAATTTAAATGCTCAGATTGTCCTGCAGTGTGCACACAGATGCTATGGACGGAGAGCTTGCAAGCACACATGCACTTGCATTTGATTGTGAGAGAAGAGCAGTCAAAGAATGTCTTTTGGTTGTGCCCAGCAACTATTTGGGGTTTGTCAGCATAATCATCGGCCCTGTAAAAGTCTGAAATAACAGTGAACTGCAGAGGCATGGCTATGGATGTGTCTTACCTTTTAAATAATTCTTCTATTAATGCTATGCAGCTTTTCTTTTTTCATGTCAAAATGGTAATATACACTTATGAGCACAAAGAACAAGCTAATTTCTTTGGCAGTAACAGTTCCTTACAGCTTACACATCTACACAGTCTAAACAGCCTTGTGCTCTGAACAAAAGCCCTCCTATTGGAGAGTAAATATTTTTGACTTCAAGAACCGTGCTGAATTCAATAATCTCTTCCCGTTCTGTGGCTGAGGAATTGAGAGGTTTAATACTGAAACAAAACAAACCTCTGCAGTATAGCAATTTAAAAACACATAGCTACTTCAGTAGCAAAATAAATGTGGAGGCCAGCCCTGTGCCTACGGAAGCAAGCACATTCATTTTTATTACAGTAAGAGCAGAGTTATTGCTTTACATCATATGTTCATTATTTAACTTTCCCTTTGGAGCCTGTAGCATGCTCTGGGCATGATGTAAATAACAATTCTCTCTGTGTAAGAAACGCTGTTCTCTTATTTTTTTATATGGTTACCTGTAAGTGAGCAGTAACTGAAAGCCGCTGCCTGGGTCTGAGACCTAGCTTTACAACACCAGCAGGCTGAGAATTCTAGGTGGTAAACAGACAATAAAGGCATCTATCTATGAGTTGGAAATGTGTGAGTAATTTTCTTTCTTCTGATTGCCATTAGAAAATATAAATTGGACATTTTAGTGTTGACCTGAATGAAATTCTGAATCATATGACTGTACCTCTGCTCTTTTAATTTATCCCAGAGCCTGCAATGCAATACAGACCTTATCAAGCAGTCTCAAGCCTTCTCTTTGTTCCCCTGATTTCTGTCATCTTGACATGAGTGTGAAATCATCACAGCTCATCACATTTTACCAGGAATTGTACTAGTTCAGCTATTCCTGAAGGAAATACTGGATAGATTAAATGAAGATAGAGTGGCCATGCCACAGAAACACCATGTAGGTTTAATGTATGCTCTTCCTTTTTCTATTCAGTTGTCATGGCAGGGGGATACACATTATTCCTGCCTTTACATTACCTCATAATATGACATATGACTCTTAAACATGGTGCTTGATACAGTTCAGATATGCAGGACATGCATCTTGACTAGAATTGTCCTATTTGCTGGTGTCAGTGGCATTAAAAGAAAGGTGAAGTATATACATTTTTATAGGCCTGATATTAATAACAAATATACAAATGCAAATGGATGCAGGAAGTCTGTGTTTGGTTGCTGAACTGCATACTGTGATCCTATTTAACAACAATGTAGAGGTTCTCTATTCATAAGTGATTTTTGACATTCTTCACTTGCTACCAAAGCAGTTCTCTGAATTGGCCTCTAACATGCTAAGAAAAGTTATGATAAAGTGTACAAGCAGCCTTTACAGCTGAATCACCCTTGGAGTCATCTAGAACTTTGGAGAATGTAGGGCAAAATCCTCTTCCTGAAAAAAAGAGAATGGAAGGGTTTTGTGAAGATGTTTTAGTACCAGTACAACTTGCCTCACCTGAACATGCCTGAAGGAAGAAACTGGTAAAACTTCCTTGTGAGATGAAGAGTAGGGGCAGACACTCATCTTGTGTCTCTGGTGCTCAGTTGACAGGACCTGAGGAAAAGGCTTGAAGTTCAGTCAGGGGAGGTTTAGGTTGGATGTCAGGAAAAGGTTCTTCACCCAGAGGGTGGTTGGGCACTGGAACAGGGTCCCCAGGGAAGCGGTCACAGCACCAGCCTGACCGAGCTCAAGAAGTGTTAGAACATTGCTCTTGGGCACATGGTGTGACTCTTGGGGATGGTCCTGTGCAGGGCCAGGAGTTGCAGTTATCATTGAGGGTCTCTTCCAACTCTACTGATTCTCTTATTCTGTGAAGCTTTTTTCTGTGATTCCCGCATATAGAGAAGGATATTGACTTCTGGCTGAGGATATGAGTATATTGATTACAAAGATTGTCTGTCAAGATGATTCTTCACTGACAGAGGGCTATATTTTTGTTTCAAAATTAACCATATACTTTGTAGGAAAAGTCCTGTCCAGTTCTAGGTCTTAGGGCCATCTTGAATTAAGTGGTGCCCAAATGTTTGGTGACAGTAAGGTTTTACATTTAACAGCATAACATTTTTTGTTCCTTACATACACAAACAGAAAAAAAAATTTGCTATGCTTTGCATTTCTTCACCCATTCTAGAAAGCATTCAACAGGCTTCTACTCAGATACTGTGAGAATAACAACAAAAAAGGCTCTTAAAAATAATCAAAATATCCCACCCAAGAATAGCAGCATTTTCAACTTTGTCTGCTACAGTAGAGCCTTTGTTGCCCTCTGAGTTCTGTAGTGCATCAGCACATGAAATCTCTGTGAGAAGGGAAGAAAGACCTACAGTTCCAAACTCCACCTGCACCGCCACTGCTTTCAAAAACAGTGACCTTGCCTAAGGCTTAAAAGTGCGTGTGCAAAAAGGACAAACATACTTTGGAGATGTTAATTGTGAGGTATTAAGGATTTTAGAAAAGTTAAGATTACAGTTCAAGTAGATGCTGTGTTAGCTAAAAAGACCCAACAGAAGCCTGATCTAGATAAGATATCCCAGATTTAGTAACTCATTGCTTGTCAATTTTATGGACAATAGCCAACTTCCCCATAGTAGGAAACAGATTAAAGGCAAGAAGCTACAAACTCTACCAAAGATTTGTTTGTCACGGATACCCAAAAAAGGTAAAAGGGTCAAAGCAAAGAAGACTTAGTTTACTTCATCATTTTAATTGATTCCTCATAAAAAAGTACCCCAGCTCATTTCAGGAAACAAACCACGCATGCTTAATAGCCTCCTTGCCAATTGGCATACGAAGCAGAGAAGGGGAAATGACAAGGGTATGAATATGCATTTGTATTTTGTATATTCAACATTTTTGTATGTAAAAGCTTTGTAATCACCTATGAAACTTTGCAGTGTGCATTAGGGAGATATCCCACGCACTGCCCAGCCGAATAAACATACACTTTGTAACTCCAAACTGTTAGAGAGTCTTTGTCCATTAATAAATGGACATTGATATTAGATCAATGTTCATATTTCTTTAATTCATTTTCAATTTTTTCCTGTAAGTCATTTGGAACTTTCTCTTCACATTATTTTTAAATTTCCCTAATTTCCCTTTTTTAGCCTGAGCAAAATGATGATTTCAGGGTTTTGGGTTTGGGTTTTTTTTTTGTTTTTTTTGTTTTTTTAAACAAGAGAAAGTGTATAGGGGATTGAGGGTCTTTGTAAAGGATAAATCTAAATCTATCTCCTTTTATACACTGTTAGGGTGTCTTCTGCACTGTGCCTAGGGCTCACCTGTACCATGACTTTCCTGGCAGAAGAAATCAGATCATGTTCATTGTAAAAAAGAAAGTTTCTTCTGTCTTCTTGCATCTAAATGTACACGCAAATCCCAGAATCACAGGGGCTCTATCTGGGACTCTTTAAGAATTTGTTCTAGTTGCAGTCCAGTGTCGGCAAGAGAGCTCAAGCTTTATCTTTTATTACTTACAGATCACTCAGAAAGGTATTCCCATGTGCAAAGTGTTTATGAAATCTAAGCCTACATATTTTGAAGCTGTCAGACCATTGTTCTCATAACTGATATAACTTGAAGCGAGATATTTTCAGACTATGCTGCCATAGTCTTGAAATTATCCACTTCCCACTGAGTATAGGTCTTATTGTGTAATGTTTCAGGAAGGTTTAACTGCCTGCCCTAGTCAGTGTTAAGTGAGAAAGGATGTGACTTCAAATTGGATAGAAAAAAGAACGGCTGATGGGTAGAACAGTTAAGCTGAATATAGAAGAGCCAGACCAGTCAGAAGAGTTTAGTTGACAAAGAAATCTTGATTTTAGGAAAGGGATGATAGAAGGCCAATGGATTTTGCAGCACAGCATGGAAAAGGAAATGAAGCACCAGGAAGGCTCCATTTTCCTTTTGAAAATATAAGGGTTCTGTTAACAGTTGCCTAACTATCAGCAGAATTCACCTCTTGTGTGTCTGTGTGTCTGTAACCTAGCAAGAACCTTTGCCTAGGCTGCTTAGGAGCTAACTTTCAAGCAGTTAACCTGCCAGCTGTTTGGCAAGACGCAGAGGCATATCAGGAATGGATTACTATGGGTGATAAATATAACTCTGAAGGAAATCCATGGTTTTCTTCTAGGTTTTTTCATCACTTTAAAGAAAATGGTTATTTCATAATGTTTAGCTGATTAGTCTCCGCTAGGTCTCACAAGTCTGATCTGCATTGAACTGAATACTCTTCAGGGGTTGAATCCTGAGCAAATATTCACTTGAAGCTTGAATGAACAGTAACTTATTCCATGCACACTGAATGTACAGCAAAATAGTATTCAGCTGTAAATTAACTTTTCTTCCTTAGTAAGGAGTAGCTTCCTTGTGTCGATAAGCTCTTGGTCAGTTTGTGTTTAAATGGTCTATGGAAATGGAGGAATGTCTTGCAGTAGTTAAGACATATTTGCAGCCTGTCCCAGTGCCTTAATTTGAAGACAGGTGTGCCTAGTAGGAAAGGCAGGAGTCTCTCTTGCAATGGAGAATGCAAACTTCCTCTCTCCGAATTGTTACAGTTTTGAAATTAAAGGGCCTTTNAGATGGATCTGAAGGTCTGCAGCAGTAGTTGAAGCTGTAGAAAACGTCCCGACAGGCAGGAGAAATGGCGTGGAGAAACCCAGAGCAAAACCGAGGCAGCCGTGGGTGCAAAGCGATGGGGCAGCAGCTCCCAATAGGCAGAGAGAGAGAGAGAGACCAGGGTTTGAATTCCCGGGGGACCCACGAAAGTCGCTCCGAGCTCAGCTCCAGGTGAGGTCTGGCCAGATCTCCCCGAAGTCAGAGACTGAACTCGTCAGTTCTTTCCGAGCCCCCAAAAGAGAGGTGTAGCCCCTGAGAGAGGGATGTAGTCGGTGCCACCCTTTCCTTGACAGTCATCTCCTTTGTCTCTTTCAAGTACCTTTAAGTGCCCACAAGCACCCAGCAATCAGTTTTTTAGCAGCTTTTTGGGAAAGAATACTATAAGAAAGCAATTCAACCCCCAACACCCAGCATTGATTTGCTGACTTCAAAAATCAAACCCCCCATATACATATGCCATGCTTTCGCACTGGTCTGGAATTATGTGATGTAGGTAAGAACACCCTGGTTTATCTTTTCACAGACTCCTCTTTTGTGTGCTGTTATTAACTGATGAGGGATATTTGTACAGGATGGACATAGGCAGAAATAAGGTTCATTTTGTAGGCAAAAAGTTAGGAGGAAAGCATAAGGGAGGGTGAGGGCTGAACTGGCATAAACAATAAATCCTATTAGTTGTTCTCTGTTCACATGGAAGCTTGTTGATATTTCTTTTGGTACTGCATTTTTCCTCATGATAAATATTGATTTGATGGTTTAGAAATTAGTCTTGTCAAAGAGAAAAGAGATAAAACAGGGTGCTCCAGGTAATTTGAATAGTTGCAATAACACCAGCAGATGAGGAATCATCCATTTAAAGCTCATTAAAAATGTGAGTAATTAATTCAGCTTGTGAAAATTTTAGAAGCACAAACTTTGCTATGAGAGATTAATTTTTAATCATAGCTAATATGCCATAGGCATGCAGGATTTGGATGCCATTTTTGTGGCAGAAGGAAGCTTTTCCCTTAGATTGGTTTGACAGAAAAGTTTGAAAAGGTTTTCCCTTTAATACATGTTTACGAAGCCCAGGTTCTCTTATGCAGACCCATATAAATCAGCAGCAGTACTGGAGCTGATGAAACTGTTAATTCCAATTAGAAGAGAATACTGTTATTTTGATGCATGAATATATGAAAGGCTGATATGTAGTCTACCATTGGTTTATCAACTGAACTTGAACTTTTTTTTTGAAAAGACAAAGGCTGATTTTTGTCCTCTCCCTTAGTGTTTGTACAGAGCTGAGCAAATCTTGACTTTGTCTGTAGCTACTCCACTGATATCGCGGAATTACTTCTCTTAACCAGATCAGCTGGGAGGAACTTGACTCAGAGGTGAGTGACAGTGATTTGTGAAGTGTCAGAAGTGGGGTCACTTGTGTGTTGCTTTGCAGCCCCTCTCTTTTATGCTAGTTGCATAGAGCCTCTGCTTCATAGCCATCCACAGCTCCAAGTTGGTTGGTGCATCTGAAAGAAAGGAGGAAAGCCTGTCATCTATTCTGTGCCACTGATGCAGAATACAAACAGCAAGTCAGAGCTTAGCGGCCACCCACCTAGGAGGTGCCAGGGACTGTAAGTGAAAAGACTCAAATACAAAAACTGGATATCTGCATCAGTCCCAGGAATAAAAAGCTGGAAGAACTGGTTTTGAAATTCTCAGTAAAGTACAGGTAAAATAAGTGTATGCAGGATTTGCATGCTGTTGTGATAACTCAGAATGTGTAAGGGAACATGTAGTTTAGTGCAATGTATACTGCTATTGATATTTGAAGACACTGAAAAACTAGAGTTTGCTTCACAGAAGATTCTGAGTTGGAAGGGAAGGGACTCACAAATTTTTTGTTATTACCACCATGCTCTAACCAAGTGAACTAATCTTAGGGCAAGTTGCTATTTTTCATAAAAGCAGCCTTATTTTTTTCTTCACCAGTTTTCCTCAGTGAACAATTTAGTCATCCAAGACTATACGTTCCTAAATCTTAGACATATGTCAGAAAATTGGTCACTGAGGATATTCTCTAGAATTGTAAGTGGCCAAGAAATGTGGAATTAAAGTGATAAAGACATACGTGTAACTTCTATTACTTGCTAATACCAAACAGATTAATTCCATATATCAGGTTGTTTTTTTGTGCATGGCAGGTGAGCTATCAAAACAGGGAGAGCATGTATGTACAGCACTGGATCATTCAAGCCTCCAGAATCAGTTCTAATTGGTGGGGGAGCAAGTAACTCCTGTACTGCTGGAAAATTTTAACCTGAAACACAGTGGCTTGCATAAAGCTTTGATGACAGTGACAGTAAGCAGTAGATTTAATCTAACATTTCCAAACTTGTGCAAAAGGAGGAGATGACACAAAACTCCTGACTGCTGGTCCCCCTCCAAGCAGTTACAGCATAGCTGATTTTTTTTTTACTGTTTATTTTCCTGTGACAACAGCGCATCCAACCACAATGCCATACTCAGTTTGACACCTCCTCCAGCTCCCTTGTGGCAGTGTGTGCAGCTGAGTGTGATTGTGATACAGCAGTGTGCAGGTGTACTCTATAGTAATGCTCTGGTCCTTTGCAGGGATAGTAACATGGAAAGACAAAGTGGGAAAGTCCCTTAAGAAGCAATTTTTTTCCACCATGTTTTTCCGAAGTAGGATCAACTAAACATAAACTTTACCTAATAGAATGATTAGCCAAATTTCCTCAAAATACAGGGTGAAAAATTGCTGAGGGAATTAGATACACCAAAATAAAGGTAATAGCATAAATCAGGATGAATTCCTGCTTCTTACTGTCATTCTGTGGTAGGTGGCCGTTCATTTCTCAGAGTGGTGGTCTATAAGAAGGGTTTATAATCCAGCTGTAGCCTTCAGAGACACACCTGCACTGGGGCCAAAGTAGCTAAACTGCTCTATTGCATAGAGGATGCTCAGTTCTCCTTGAAAAATGAGTCAAAGAAGCCCTTGGGGAAAAATGTATCTTTTTTTTCCTCTGGAAGGAGTTTTTTCTTGGATAGGAAGGGTCACACTGCATCCACCAACCACTGCTGTTTCTATGTGTCCACATGAAACAAGCTAATGAAGAATAAGCTAAATAGACAGAACTGATAAAAAACATTGGTAATTATTCACTGAAAGCTCTGATCTGTGGCTGATACAAATATGAAGACTTTGTGCTTCTTAATGTGTTTCCCATTTGCTGCCTCATGCTCTTTCTAGCTCTTCCTAGATTTTCTTGTTTGTTTTAAATTCCACTGAAACCATGGCAGCAAGGGCAGTGGAAGGAAAGAACAAAGAAGGTGGAGAATATGGAATCCTTTTATACCTGAATTTAGGGTAAGAAATTTTTTTTTATTCTGTAGAATAAAATTTTCCGTCTTCATTTTTTTCATTCTTACTTCGCTGGAAAAACCATCTTCCATTTTTAAAGGCTAGTTTGGGGGACAGCAGAGCTTGCCTTCAGTTATTTCTACAACCTTTGTTCTATCCATACAGCCTGAGATTTCCCAGCTATACTACCCTACAAATTTTATATCATCATATATGATCTTATATACAGGAATCTATTGAAGGCACAGTATTATTATGCAGTGCTATGTGCTTTTATGTCTAAACTGTAACTGCACAGTGAAGAATGTTGCATAAGCTTTCTGCTATCAGACAGTTATTTATAATGCATACTGGAACATATATAAAGGGATCATTAATATTACTTTTGAACAGCACCCTAATCATTGAGTACAAGGTGTAGAAGACAAAAGCAGGTGAGACATGTTGGCTTCAGAACTGTAGCTCTAGAGTGTCCTGAAGAAATTCTTGTGATTGTTGGTAGCTTCAAATGTACTCACGTGTCAGAGGCTCTTAAATCTTTAACTGGAACTGAAAACAACACAGGGAAATGAAAGACAAATGTCCAAACTCAAACATTTCTGAAGCAGTCTTGGAGATCAAGAGTGAAATTCTGAACATGTAACTCTGAATGGATTTTTTGAAGTGGCAAAAATTCGGACAAGTGTTTCATTGAGGACTAAAATCACTTGGCAGCATCTAAAATCCATCCTTAATCTACTTTCTAGAGACAGTGAACTGCTTTACTTTTATGTGCTAAAGGGAGCCTGCAGAACATGCAGGTGAACTGCACAGAATCTTTGTATCCTGAGAGAAATACATTTAGCCCAATGAGTAGCAGGTTGAATCTGAAGAGTCTGAACTTCCATAGAAGAAGTTTGTGGATGATAAACATTTATTACAAATAAGAGCCCTTCTGTATTTTAACAGGAATCCATGTAGTTTCTTGTCTTTTTATGAAAAAAAAAAAAAAAAGTGGCAATGGAATGAGAAAAATAAAATGAGTTGGGCCTGATTCAACAGGAAAAATACTCTACGGAAAAAAATCTGTATCTGAAATTAAACTAGTGAAATAACATCTATTTAGTCAGAAGAGTGTAGGTTTAGAGGGAATAGAATGCTAGAGGAATGGAAGAGGTATAAAGTCCAACTAATTAGTTTCTAAAAGTGATCACAACCACGTCTTAAATATGTGTGTGAACACTGAAGTTATATTGAAAGCTATACAAAGCTATATTAACTCAATTTCTCTCTAAGATTAGCACAGCATATGACATAAAGTTTTAAGGGCACTAATGGAAAAAGATGTTTTGACAGAAATGAGATTGTATGAGTTTCACATATAGTTTTCTTGATTATAGCTTCTCATGAGATACCACTGTTACTGGAACTTGGATTCAAAAAAATTTTCCTAATATTTTATTGATTTTAATAAAGAAAGTAAAAGATGCCAAAACCTAGAATGCATATTTATCTTATGGCTAATGTTGGGAGAGATTTATATGATAATATACAAATGAAACTTGCATTGCATATTTCTGTATGATCTGCATCCCCTCCTTTTAACATTATATAGTCAGTTTTCTCATGCCTTCCATTCCTTTACATATCTCTTTTGAAAACTAATAGTTTTGGGCTGATTGCTAAGAATAATTTTCACTGCAGATTTCTTCCTGGCAGGCTACACTGATTCAGTAGATTACCTACCACTAAAGAGAAGTCCTGGAAATCTTAGTCAAAAAGGTCATCCCTAATCACAAACACTTTTAGAAAGATATAAATGTCAATACTGATGAGCAGTTCAGGGAGCAGCCTGGACAGAGATCACAGAATATAGCAGTTGTAATAAAATTCTTCCGTGAATGCGCAATAAGAAAGTGAACAAGTTTTTACAGCTTTCAAGAAAAACAGACAGATATCTTATTGCTCTGTAATTCTGATGGGGATAATGCTGAAGACATTGCTTTTCTCAAGAAAAAGAAAATATTTTAATGACTGCCTGGGAGAGCCCTGATCTAGTAGATCATGACTTGGGGGAAAAAAAGACCAGAGGTTTTTTTTTTTTTTTTTTT